>JAHOYR010000016.1:3333555-3504615 GCA_023213295.1 Bruguiera hainesii
TCTAAAATAAAGATCTACTAGGCTCTTAACTATATTTTGTTAATTGATTATTATTAAAAGAATACTCACATTCAATCTTACCACAAAGTGGTTTATTTAAAACATAATATTATTAAAAGAAGAAAAAAAAATTATTGTATTCATCGATACTAATCAATTTTTAAATAGTGGTTCCATCTTTCAAAAAACCAAACGTAATTCATGCAATTATTAAAAAAATATATATAAATTGTGAAAATTTCATCTATTTATTTTACAAATTTGGTTAATATCTAAAATAATATTATGTCGAGATGAATATTTTTTTATACTCAATATCTTATAATTCCTTCTCTATATTATATTAGTCATTATTTAATATCCATTTTTTTACATATAAATATACTTAAATATTTAATTTCCAATTGACCAGCAAAAACAAAGATCAAGCTTTTTTTTTTTTTATTCATGGGTTCCGAGATTTGAATCCAGTTTACTAGAACCTAGAAGTTGAGAGGCTCTGCTACCAGACCATATGATGGGTCGAACATTAGTACACACTAAGAAGCAACGGAAGCCTCTAAAAAGCTAGCAGAAATGTCCCAGGATCTGGGAATTCCCAGAGTGGAGCTTTACAATTTGTAATTTGCAAATTGGGATTTCCTAGTCAAAGAGCTCGGCTCTGAACGGAAATGCATCTAAGGTTTTACTACGTGCACGTATGTTTTTAACCAGGACCCACGTAAGTTTAAGCACCTGACTTCGTCCTTTCTTTCTAAAAGCAAAGCAAGTCGCGTTCTATCATCGAAAAAAACAACGAAAAAAGAGACTAATAAAATGTATGTTCCACTAAAAAGTATGAAAGTTGTCGTTCGCGATACGAAGTCTTTTTTTGTTTTTTTTCTTTTTGAGTACAGGAAAAGGCTGAGAGCTTGCCCTTCTGTTTGACTAATCAGAATAATTCACGAAAACCTGGGTTGTTTTTTTTTTTTAATGCTATCGTCGTGTTGTGTGCAGTTTAGAGTTAATATATGTTTTAACTTTTTAATCTAAAAAAAAAAAACAAAACGAAACGAAAAACAAAGGAAAACTTTCATTCAAGTTGCATTTTATTTCCTTAGCCTGCTAATCTATATATGTGGATCCCACCCGAAGTAGCACCATGGATGGTTCAATTTGCAAGATAAATCAACTTCTGATTCAACACTTCCATTTTTGTTGAAACAATAGCAAGAGGGTTATGTGAGCACATTAGTCATTCTTGTCATTGCGAGGAGACCGTAGTGAGATTTTAGCGCTCCATTTTGCAGGGATTAAAGGATAAGTCCGCAAAGTGGCACAAAATAAATTAAATGTGGCATTGATTCAACTGGAAGACAACACAATTCAATTATTTGCCACTATGGACGAAACAAGTTGCGTGTCCCGCCAGTGCTGGGGTGCTTAGTCTGCTAAGCTAGCGGCGAGAAGTTGAACAGGTAAAATGCAAATTGATTGAATCATGAAAAGTTAGCTAAACAACAAATGAACATGATCCAGTTTGATTGGAATTGAATTGGCAAATGCCCTTTCTTGCACGTTGATCGCTCTTTTGTTTCTCTTTCAAAACTACCACAATTCATGACTTTAGAACCACTTTTCAAAAACAAAGTATCTTTTACTTTCCACTCTTCGAATGGCCCATTCAGCCAATCTACGAAGAAAAGGCCAGGCCGAAAGCTCCTTTTCACTGGATCAATAGATCAGATGAGGAGCATGAGAACAAAAATTAATTCTTTAACCAAATTGAACCAGTTGCAGAAATAATTCTTTAACCGAAACTGAACTAGTCCCAACATGAAAACACACTAACAATTCATGGCCATTTAATTTGGATGGATGAAAGCCGTAAATGAAGTCTCATTTTGGTGGATTGGTCAAAAAGATGCCCCACATTATGGGACCTCAAATGAATCTTTGACCCAAAAGTGGTTGAATCTTCTTGTTTCGTTCTTCTTTAAAATGGCATCATTGGTTCCATCATAGAGTAATAGAGAATACGACCATTGACTGATATCTTAAATGCAAAGAACGGGAGGACTCTGAACTTTAAATTTTACTCTTCAATTCTATATTTGGTGGTTATTAGGCTAAATATAATAGTTAAAACCTTAAGAAATCAGATTATTGCCTAAGATTTTCTGAAATATTTTCGACACAGTTATCATTCCCCTAAAAAAGAAAAAAAAAGTTATATTTTAGTTTTGAGCCCCTTCATTTTTATCTGAAAGTTCATTTACAACCTGACCAATTAGAACTTGGCACCCAGGTTAAGTTCCGCCATTATTGCTCCCCCGCCCCAACCCCCCAAAACTGATTGCCAGATAGCGCTAGCCCGCTAATGCAAATAGTTGGTCATTTGTGATCAAAAGTGCCGTGTTTGAAATTGTGTCCAGTTGTCCACTTGAAAGCTAAAATGAGAAGACTGGTTATGGGCTTGTTCTGTAGGCGCCTAGCTTTTGTTAGCAGATCTTACGTTGATAAGCGATTACCAAAATTACAAGTGCGTAGATGATAGTGAAGGATATTGAACCTCGGAGAGCAAATAATCAACAAATTGGTCTGCCCAAGGTGTTTCACCTGGTAGTAGGTATTGAATTATTGATGAGTTTGATTGATAAAAGAGATGGAAATTCCAATAATGTTAATATTTCTAATCAATTTTCGCATGCGATTGGTAATCAAAATGAACATTATTGATTAAAAATATTATATATATAATTTTTTTTCTATCTTTTACTTTTAAAAATATTAGTATAAATAGTTAAAAGTCTATATCTCTATTTATCTAAAATTCTAATTTTAAAAAAAGAGTGAGATTTTTAAAAATAAAAATAATTACTTCATTATATACGACTCAATCAAAAAATTTCATAATAAATAAAAAAATTATTAATTTTATGCACCTATATTGAATATGAATTATAACATTTTTTTTATACAACTAACTTTTAACATTCAAATAATACATAAGTAATTACTCTCTAACTTATTAGATTTAAGTATTTGTTTTAATATTATGATTTATTTTGATATTAGTTTAATAAAAAAAAAGAGAATTTCTTTTAACAATATAATTTGAATGTTTATGATATAGATACTAAATTCAATCTAACATCTATCAGTCCTCTGAATGTTAACTAATTGAAATTATCTTAAAAAATAAAATTATCTTTACATCAATAATTAAATTGCTTAGTATGAATAATGCTAATATTATATACAAGGATTTTCAAATTATAAATAATGATATATAGTCGGTGAACATTAATCAATAAGTTTGTAAGTTCCCTTTACTAATAAAAGTTTAACGTTGCCAATATAGACATTCAATTTCATCTAATAAATATTATCCATTCAATAAACATTAGTCAATAAAAATTAATTATATATGTTTAAGGAAAATTCTTTTTATTTTTAGAATTTTTTAGCATCTGAATAATATATATTAATTCTATTACATTAGTATACCACATGACATACTTCTTTAATTTTTCCTATTTTTGTCATTTTACGTCAAATCCTCAACTTCTAATTATCTTTTAATTTCATTAATTAAATAGTTAATTTTTATAATTCTTTTTTAATTCCACTAATTAAGAAGTTAATTATTACAAGTCCCTTTTAATTTTACAAATCAAGTAGCCAACTTTTATGATTTTTATATTAGTTATTCATTAATTGAATGACTTATAATTTTTAAATTACTTGAAATTCTATAATTAACTCTTGCAATCTATATAAAGTATCTATTTTCATGTCAAAAGCTTAGTACTAGGAATAACTCATTTACTTTTGGTATTAATAACATGACTTTAATTATTTATTCTATTAACAATAAAGAAATGTTTTGAAATATGAAGAGATTGTATGAAATATCTTTTCTCATCCTATCTCATTTGTTTCACATTCCATAACTTTTTTAGTTAATATGTTTTAAATATTTTGGAATACTAAAAAATTATGAAATCTCTTTCCCTCACCCAATGCATTCCCTATTCATTTTTATATTTTCTAAAGATCAACACATTAGGTAAATTGTTCTTTCTTCATTTAGTATTTTCTCTTTACCTTGACTATAATCCTCCCATTAAAATATTTGGTCTCTTTCTCCAATCATGTACAACAAGTTCATTCTCATTACTTGAATGAAAGATGAACTCCTTAAAATGTTAACATAAGCAACAAGAGATGAAATTGAAGGTTGATGTTTTAAGGATCTATTTATTTACTAAAAAATAATTTATTTATAAAAAATATTTATTGAGAAATTTTTTTATAAGAAAATAAATATTTTTCATTGTTTCATTGTATTATTAAAAATATTTTTTATTTAATTTTAGTTATTATAAAATAAAATTAGAATGATACAATTAAAAATTTGAATAGAAATTAATTATTATTATGAATGAAAATCTAAAAAAAAGATCTTTAACTAGTTTCTTGTAAGATAAAATAGATTTTGATACTATGAGAAAAAAAAAAAAGAATTTACCACATTTATAATGAAATTAATTTACAATCGATAATCAGTAATTAACATGAATAACAATAAAATTAATTAGTAATTGATAAAATAATAATGAGTTAAAAGTGAATTTTTTCTCTCTAACTTACACACTCTTTCTTCCTTATCCATCACAACATTTGCAAAAAAAATTTTTAAGTGAAAATTGTTTTTGTAAAAAAAAAAATATTTTCCATTAGCTTTATAATTAATTTTCAATAACTTTACAATTATTTTCTATTTACCAAATAAAAAAATAAGGAAAAGATTTTACAAAAAAAATATTTTATCAAAAACATACACACTTTAAATATTTATTTTTAGTGGTTAATAAGTATTACAAATATTTTCTTATGACTTTTCATGATGATATCATATTTTCATTGAAATCCTTTTTGAGCATATAAATTTGTTTAATTTTTAATTAGAACTTTGTTGGTTGTAAATAATATTAGAAAATGTAAGAAAAAAAATTGGATAGATTTGACATATTTTAAGCTATATTTACATATGCTTTTATGATTATATTTTTAATTGGCTAATCATTATTTTATTTTATTTTTTTATTCATAGTCAGTTTGTCCATAACGCGAGGAACAAAGTTAGTTATAATTTGATTGCCATAACCATAAGTATCCAATACCATCTTGTAAACATTAGTCACCCAATGAATATTAACTAGTGAAATTCAATTCAAAGGGTTATTATATTCAATAATTATTAAAAAAAAAATGGTATCATAGTCGATCAAGCACAAAGTTCTCACCTGATCACTCTTCGACATTATCCCAGTCATGTCATCAGGTGTGTTACACACGAATCACAACTACTCGTGAATACTCATATATCATGTTATTTAATAGATGGAAACTGCATAATTAAATAAATATTTTGTTATTTACAAATCATAATGTATCACAATATATTTGAATGCATATTAATAATGTTGATACATAGACTAGTACTTATTCTAAAAAGTGTTTGCAAAGTGTTGGGGAAAATCCCAATCTAAAATATGTCAAGTTCACTTGTTTTTTGGTAGCTAACCCTTCATTTTACAATGAGGACTTTATAATTGTTTATTACGTCATAAAAGTATCTATAAGAATGTTATACCTATACGGTGATATAAATTAAGTAAATCCAAATAAATAGGCAATTATAAATAAGACTCCTTTATTTATTAGATTGCAAGTTTTAGTTTGATATGTAAGTGAATGTTATTGAGGAAAGAAATTAAATAAGATTCCTTTATTGATCACAATTTCCAAATACTCAAATGAGTTCGAGGAGAATTTTAGGCTTTTTTTTTTTTCCCTTCTTCAATTAAGGAGAGGGATTAAATAAGATTCTTTCATCAATTAGAATTTGACAAAGTAATACATAATCCAGCTCTAACAATAATTAAGATTGGTATGCTTATTACCAAGGGTATCTCGGTAAAAATATTCATGTCATTCTCTGTTTTGCGCACATCATGACTTGTATGTATAAATGAACACACTCTCATCCAATCTTCATTTGAAGCCCAAAAAACCCGTACATAGTGACCTCACATTTCGCTTTAAAGACAACCAGACGAGGTTGGATAAACCCTAACTGGTGATCTGGGTAGGCCTAATAACCGAAACCATTACCAAAAAGTCCGGGCCTCGATGTTGACGCAGAGAGCAAGAGTATCGATTCCATAAATTTTCATGCACAGCATCCACATGGCCATGCCATATCAATTGGCACCATTAAGGAGCAGTTCCCGTTCATAGGTTTGATGTTAATGAGTTTGTGTCTGATGAAGTAACGAGGATCAAAGAAATAGATTGGGGTGTCAATCTGGTGGATAGCATCAACACTGTAATATTTAAGTCAGTCTTTTAGAAAAAATAAGTGAAAGTAAAATGTATTAGATTTTTAAATAAATTTTAAAAGTAAATATATTTATATAAATAATACTGTAAATTATATATTTGAATTCATAAAAATTAAAATTGATGTGTCTAGAGAAGTTATTTCAATCTAATAATCAATTTTTATTTTTCAATTTTTCTTATAATTATATCTTTTTAAATAAAATTTTTATATATGTTAAGAAAAAAATAATTAATGTTAATGAATATGTAATATTTAAATTATAATTTTTAATAGTGTAATAAGATATAAAATTATTCTAATTAACCGAATTATATTATAAATAATTTTTTAATAAGAATATTATTCAACAATATTCTAACATGACTACTTGAAAAATTATAATATTCTTTAACTTGATTCAATTAAAAATTATTATATTAATTATTATATACAAATAATAATAATAATAATAATAATACTAATAATAATAATCTCTTATGATTTTATGATAATATTATAGTATGATAAATTATTAAGTGTGAGTTACAACAATTATTCCCTATATATTCATAACAATTCTTTCTATATACTACAACGATTACAATATATTATACAAAACTCATAAGATATATATAATTTTATAATAATCTATAATAATATCTTATAAAAATTTTCTTATTAAAAATATTAATGTGTACATAACTATATAATAACAAAAATACGTAATATTTGTTAAAAAACACATTAGTGAATTTAGAGTATCATTATATTATACATTATTAAACAATTAAAATTCATTACAAGAATATGTTTTTTTATATAATATCAGTTGTGAACTTTTATATTAATTTATAATCATAAGATCAATTAGTATTTTATAGACACTTTTTTTTATGAACTTTTTCCTTAATGACAAAATACCTTAATTCTTATTAATTTTGGTACCCTTTTAAGTATTTGTCATTCTCTGAGAAGAATGTTAATGAGTAATTATCACATAAAATTTTTAGTGACTTAATAATAGTGTTGACAATTTTAAGTCTTAAAATAAAATTTTACAGTCATAATGTATGAATTATAACTTTTAAATCATACCACAAATTTTGTTTTCATAATGGATAAAGTAATGACAAATAATTTTTCATTATTTCTCAAAATTGTTCATTCTCTTAATAAAAACAAATAACTAAAAGTCAACTTTCTACTGTCAATGCATTTAGTAAAATATGAATTTAAATATTACATCTAAGTAGTTAGATTTTTTTACACATGAATATCTAATTATTTGTTCTTTTAGGTACTTTAATACTTTATTTGCAACTTTTTAATGATTCATTATAGAATTACTTTTATACTTGCATAATATTTCAATTGCAAAACTGATACATTAAATCACTAATAATAAAGACTTATGGAATTGATTCAATTTCCTTATATTCACATTATTACTAGAATATGAAATGAGATTGAATTTGTCATTTTTTTGGATGAGAATAACCCTATATGAATACTTTCTTTACAACTTTTTAGTAATTTATTATAAGGTTACTTTTATATTTGTCTAACATTTCAATTTCAAAACTAAAATTTGATTTAATATAGGCTAATAAATATATTAAGTTACTAATAATATAAGCATATGAAATTGATTTCATTTTCTTATATTTACTTTATCATTGAAACATTGCATAAAATTGAATTTATCACCTTTCTATGTGGAAATAACCCCAAGTGATACTTAATCTCATATAATTTCTCTAAAATTTTTCTAATATAATTATTCCAAGACAATCATTATTCATTATAATTTGTTACTAAATATTTTTATTTTTGCCACAAAGAATATATCTCTCATATTTTTCATTATAAAATTCTTTTAAAAAAATTCTTTAATCTCATGCAATATACTTAAAATATTAGTAGTAAATAACATATAAGAGTAATAAACAAATTTACTTTTATTGATCCTTTGATACATAACATTAATCAATGATTTTCTTTTTTAAATTTAAGAGATATCATGATATCATTGAACTTAATATATCATTGTCAGGAAAGTTATTTCAATTTTTATTTATCCTTGAGATTATATACCATTTAATCTTTACCTTTAATAAAAAAACATTCCAATTCATCCATTTAAACTTTATGTTCAAGATTTTTCACTAAGAGAGGTAATTCTCACATCCATTTGGTGTAATTTCAAATCATTTTGAACTATTAATATCATAATTAGATTTAATACTTTTATGATTGTAAAAATGAAAATGAAACTTTATTAATTCTAATATTAAAATCTAACTTTTACAAATAAAATATATAATTATCCAAAATAATTGATCTCTTTTCTTTTTGAAATATTCTTAATATTATCCATTATAATTCATTTATATTAATCAGTTATGAGTTAGTTTCTTCAAAGAGTATTTCTTCATCTAAATATTTTTTAATTTATAGAACAATATTTGGTATAATAATAAACAAAAGAACTGTTATAAGTAAAAAAATATTTATTCTAATATTTTCATGTTTATATTTTTGAAATTTATTACTCCATTAATTTCACTATTCTCAATGAATTTTGTATTATTAGTTTTTATAATTTTCAAATTATAGTTATATCCTTTAAACTTTTCTAAGTAACTCAGAATTTAATGACTAATCATTTGAAATTTTAATTTCTTTTTATGTGGATTTTTGCTTTTAAGGCAATCCCAACCATTAAAGTACCTTAAATTAGGTTTCCTTTATATCTATAGTTTAATAAGAGTACTTTGAACTGTCTTATTAAGAACTTTATTTAATAAATAATATATACATCTACAAAATTTTTGGTAGGAAAAAATTACTTATTTTACTCTTAACCATATTTGTTAATATTTAATTATACTTTTTTTTAATCACATCTTTTACTAAGATGTACCTAATATAGTTTACCATACACATATGTTATGATCTTCCAAGAATTGTACGAATAGACTTGAACATTATCCTAATTCATTATATTTTTAATAATATTCACATTTGTTATAAAATCTTAAAATTTTCATCTTTTTGTCTAATTACTTTCAACCACTTGTATATATACTTTAAAAGTATCCAATGATTGATTTTTCATGAAATAAATAAATATAATTATAATATGAAAAATATCTATAAAATTAAAGAAATATGATTCTTTATTAAAAGTCACAGTATTTGAAAGGTTTATAAATATTTGTGTGTATAATTTTAAGAAATTAGATACTTCTTATGACTCATGTCATGCTATGTTTGGTTTTCTTACACTTAAGGCAATTTTTACATGTTCTAAGATTAACAAAAGTTAAATTTGAAAGAATATCATTATTAACCAATCTTATTAGTATTTATTTAATTATGTGATCTAAAAATTTATACTACAATAGGCAAAATTTTTATTTATCATGCTATAGTTAATTTTAATATTATGATGCATGATAAATAAAGATTGTTTTAAATTTTATCATATTTTAATTGTTATAAAATATTCATAAGAATACATTATGAAAAATGTATGTATTTTTATCAACTAAAATAATCAAATCATAATAAATCATTATATTATTATGGAAAAGTATTTGATTTGAAACATATTAAACTATTTAATTTTTCTTTTTATTTTTAATAAAACCTTTTATTTTGAGTAATTTTTCTAGTAAGTTCTAACCTTCTTTATAGAAGTAAAGATTATTGTCCTTTTGGATCCTTATTTTTAGTTTGAGAAATACATACAAACTCTTTCCTTTCTTGATTAGTTAACTTTCACTCTTATTTTTTTACCAACTTTCTTGTTCGTAAGATTAATAAAGTAACTTATTTAATTTTTTTTGTCTCATTTCTTTTTGAACAAATATGTTGACCAATTTATTAATTGTTTACTTTTTCTTTATAATATTATAATAAATTTAAAATGACCTATACTCATGAGATAGAAAGTTTAAAATAAATTGTACTAAAAAAGAGTCATATACTATTAATCTTAAGGTATTAAATTTTGTTGCAAAATGAGTTATCTTAATAATGTACTATTACATAGTTGACAACCTAATAAATTTCATGGTTGAGAGTTCTGTCATAAAGTACCAACGACTAATTTGTCCCTAAAATGAAATTGTATTTACACAAATTATAAATATTCATTTGCACTTTTTGTTTGTAAAATAGTTTTCTTATGGTTGTTGGTAACAATCACTTTCAATAGCATAAAATTAAGTATGTCATTTTATTCCCAAACTTACTAATGTATTTTTTTTTTAACTAATAACTTGAATTTATAATAGCATTGAACTTACTTATTAATAGTACAAGTTAACATTTATAATACTTAACTAAATATTGACTTATTCAAGTTATTTTAAAAAATTCAATCTTTAAACAAAACAACTTAAACATGTAAGTGAATTATAATAAGTACATAATTGTAAATACTTATAATTAATCGTAAGTTGGATAAAACAATTACAGTATATTGTAATTTTCTTTTGAAAAATCCTATAATACTCTATCATAAATAATACTATTAATTTTACTAGATAATTAAATATTTTTAATCAAATAAATCTAATATCTTTGGATAAATAAATATATTTAACCAAAAATATTAGTATATCTTAATTATATTATTAATAATAGAATAATACTTTACATTTAAGTAAATTTTAAAATTTTAAAAATTAATAATATCAATTTATCCAATTATGACTTATTTATATGTATAATTAAATATAATAATTTGACTATTTTGGTAACTAACAAACTATAATTATAATATATTTATAATATTAAATAAATGAATTTAATCACTTTAGTAACTAACAAATTATAATAATAATACATATATGTATAAATCGTATATTGTTTATTAATATAAAAAATCATACCATAAAGGTTCATTAGTTATTATTATTTTAAATTAATATAATGAGATTAAACTTAGTGATTTTCTATCATTCTTTCCTATAAAAAGACTCAAACTTGATGCACATTAAATTTGATTCTTTTTAACTCATACTATTATAATAGTAATTATAATTCCTAAAAGACTGAGAGTCTTGTAAAGAGTAACAAGGAATTGAAAATTCTTTTCCTTAATATGTAACCTTTTTGTTTTGAATTGAATATATTAAAATTATAATGGTTGTAACTTAAATCAATATAATTGGTTGGCTATAATACTAACTTTTATTGTCAAAAGGAAATTAAAATTCCTTAAAGTCATATTGGTTATCGTTTCACAACAAAACTCTTTACTATAACCATTGAACAATTTTTTTTTTAAAAAAAAAACTTCATTAAGCATATTATCTTATTTAGTATGGAAATTATTATGAGTTAAAATTCATAAATATTGTAGCAACTATCCTCTATTCAAAAATAATGTAGTAATCATCCTTATTTATACCAATTATTAATAATATTTTTGCAATAAGACAAAATATAAAGTCATTAACATTCGTCTAACAATCATAAATTTAATAAATAATTTTTCTTTTTTGAATAAAATTTTCATATGTATTAAGAAATAAAAAAAATTGGTCATCTAAATAACAAATATAAGAGAATGGGACAACACAGTATAAATAGTTATGAAACTTCTTCCACTTCCTTAAACCTGTGAGGAGATGATTGAATAACAAATATGACAATCTAAATAAATTAAGTAAGAGAACACGCCAATTTTTAAGTAGAAAATTCCTTTAAATCAAAAAGGAGAAAACCACGAGACACTATACGCCAGAAGTCAATTCTATTATAATCGAGTACAATAAATGTACATAACCTCAACTATATCAAACAAATTGAACAAATTTAATTTGAACTAAATGTGAGACCAATGAGTTGAGCAAAATAGATCAACCACATTCTGTCAAACCATACAAGCTTTTCTTCAATCTGCACACATAATCATCTTTTCTTTTCACCTTAAATCCCTGTAGTTGTTCCATATAAATTTCTTCTTCCAAGTCACCATGAAGAATAACTATTTTCACATCCATTTACTTGATCTCTAAGTCCTAACTAGCAGCCAAACTCAATAAAACTCGAATGGAAGACATTTTCACCACTAGTGAGAAGATCTCTTTGAAGTCAATACCTTATTTCTAACTGAATCCCTTGACAACCAATCTAACTTTATATCGTGGATGTGAAGTATTTTATTCTTACTTTATTTTGTAAATCCACCAATTTTTCAAAACTCTCTTACTTTTAGGTAACTCTACTAACTCATAAATAGAATTATCATATAAGGATTTCATCTTATTTGTCATAACGTCTATCCAATGCTGTCCATGCTCACTTTCAACTACTTCTTTGTATCACTCAGGTTTTCCCTCATCAAGAAAGTACCAAGTAGAAAGCACTAGAATTTTATTAAACCTTCGTGGTTGAAATAGAGGTAAAAGTGTGTGTGGATAATCTTTTATGGGAATATTAATATCACCTGCACCCTGCATATTATGATCTTATTGACCATTCTCATCATATTCTTGAACATCTTCATGAACATCAATAGGATCACTTAGAGGTGTCTGAGAAAGTGAAACAATATCAACAAGATTATCATTAACCTGAGGAGATGACTTCTTAATGTTTTCAATGTTTTGATTCTCAACAAATACAACATCTTTACTCCTTATAAGCTTTTTTCTTAACCAGATCATATAAATGGTACCCAAAGTCATTTTCATCATAATTAAGAAAGATATATTGCTGAGTCTTCACATCTAACTTCCCTCTTTCATCTTTTAGGATATAAACAAAACCCTTACAACCAAAAACTCATAAATGGTCATAAGAGAATTCCTTACCAAACCAAACTTTGTTTGAAGCATCACTTTGTAGTGGAACACTAAAAGACAGATTAATTACATGTGTCATTGTATTCAAGGTTTTACCCTATAAGGATCTAGGCAATTTTGCATCTGAGAGAAGACATTTAACTCTCTTAATCAATGTTCTGTTCATCCTTTCTGCTTAACCATTTAACTGTGGTGTCTTAGGAGGTATCCTTTGGTGTATGAACTCATACTTTTTGCAATACTTATCAAATGGACCACTGTACTCACCATCATTATCAGTGCGGACATATTTCAACTTCTTATCAATTTGTCTCTCAACAAAAGTATGAAATTGTTTAAATACATTAAAAACTTGATCTTTAATCTTTAAAGCATAAACCTAAACTTTCTCGAGTGATCATTAATAATAAAAGCATGAAATTGTTTAAATACATCAAAGACTTGATCTTTAGTCTTCAAAGTATAAACCCAAAACTTCCTTGAATAATCATCAATAAAAGTCACAAAATAAAGAGCACCACTAAATGAGCGTACCTTCAAAGGACCACGCACATCAAAATGCACTAATTCAAGTAACTCTGATTTTCTTAAAGATAAGTGACTCTTAAATGTAATTTTATTTTGTTTCTCAACAAATAGTAAGAACATGTTCTTAAAACTGCACTCTTTATATTTGGAAGTTAGTTCTTTCCTGTTAAACAATTCATCCCTTTTCATTCATGTGACTAAGCTACTTATGTGATAATTTAATGAAATTATCATTATCTATTGCATTTACAACATCTTTAAAGATTTGTTATTACCCATCTTTAAAACTCCATAATCACCAGGAGTATATATTATGAAAAATTTCATTCTTAAAGTAATATGAAAAGAAACATTATTATCTATAACTCAATCAGTCTAATGAGATGTTAGATTAAACACATCCTTATAGCAAATAATAATGAGATTACTAGTACTAAAAGTGGATGCAGTAGTAACACAATTATTGCTCATATTCTTTTTCTCGTGCTTATCACTACCATCTCTATTTTCTCTCTTCCACTTATAGCACTTTTTATGAATATGACCCATTTTCCCACAATAATGACATTAGGCATTCTTGTACTTAGATCTTGAGTTGCTCTGACTCTTACTTTTACCCTTTTTACCATTTCTTTTTTCTTGACTTCTCCCCTTATTTCCAGTAATTAAAACCTCTGATTTGGATAATGATAAACCCTGAGATTTTCTTCTTGTATCTTTATTCAACACACCACCCTTTACAAGTTTTAATAATAAAACACTACCGAAGGCAAAATTAACAAGTGAGATTCAAAAAGTCTCCCAAAAATCAAGGTAACAAATAACCATAACCTAAGAACCTCATCATCAAACTTAATGCCTATGTCTAACAGCTAATCAATGAGATCCTAAAACTGAATTTGAATTAAACTCCCTTCATTATGTTTTAATTGCATCATTTTCTTTAGCAAGAACAACTTATTATTACTAGACTTTAAATCATATAAAGTCTCAAGTTTGCTACACAAAGTTCGTGCATATGTCTCATTGCAAATGTAATTATAAACATTCTCATTAACAAATTGTTGTATAAAACCACAAACCTATTCATACTCAAATTCTCATTCTTTATCAATCTTAAACTCATATTTTATAGTAGTAAATATTGACAAATACAATTTCTTGACAAATAGGAGATCCTTCATTTTACTCCTTTATATATGATAATTTGTGTCATTCAAACAAACTAATTTATTCTCATTCAACTTCATCGTTCAAACGAGCCAAATACACCAATCTGACTCTAATATCACTCTAATAAGAGAAAGGGATAGCATAGTATGAATAACTCAGGAAACTTCTCTTACTTGCTTAAACCTATGAAGAGATGATTGAATAATAATTATGACAATCCAAATAAATCACGCAAAATAACACGTCAATTTTTATGTGAAAAACTCTCTCAAATCAAAAAAGGAAAAACCCACGGGACACTTCATGCTAGAAGTCAACTCCATTATAATCAAATGAGTACAATAGAGGTACACAACCTTAATTATATCAAATAAATTGAACAAATTCATCTTGAACTAAATGATAGACTAATGAGTTAAGCAAAATAGGCTAACCATGTTCTGTCAACTATAACTCAAAAAGTAGACCTCAAGGTAGTAATCCAACTATTCAAAATGAACTCTTAGATGTCCCCTACTAGCTCCCTAAATTTTAGCTCAATTGGACCATAAATCAATATTCATCCACATAGTTTACCAACTTTATCATAGATAAGAGAACAAAATATTACTAGAATTAAGAAGCCTCAACTTTCATGGAAAATTTGCCCTTAAAGATCACAAAAATACAATCCAATTATCCACAAAGAAGATATATATGTCCTCCAACTATTGACCAAAAATTAGTTTGATCGAACCATAAATAATTCTTTGATTACACGATTGATCAAAATTGCATGTAGAAAATTGCCTAGAGAACCAAACATTGAAAAGAAGCAGGAGTTACTATACTCAAAACACAATCTTCACCATTAGAATTAAGAACCAAACATCCTCTATCAACTATCAAAGTTTCAACTTGATTAAATATTGATTTCCCTTTCAAACATAAAAGGAAAGAACACTACTCTTTTTCTTTACTCTTTTTTGGCAGCCCTTTTTTTTTTTCTCTCTACTAATTGATTAGGTTTTTCGACCAAAAAAAGGGTATTTATACCCACTTTAATTATTTTAGGTTGTGGCCTCAAAAATAAAATAAAATAAAATAAAAAACTTTGGACTCTAAATCCATATAAAAAATAACTAATAAGCCCAACAATGCTTTTAATGTACCAATTTAGTTTGAATTTCAAAATGAATCTTATAATGTAGAGGCTCTCAGAGGCAAGACTAAGATCATGGGTTTTGAAATTGGGTAGATTAGGATATTACGAACTCTAGTCTGTAAGACTAAGGCACCAAGGAGAAGTCATTGTTAAAAAATAGTCTTACAATCAACAATTGTTTCTAACAAAAGTGAAGGATGAACAAATAGGAGACACGTGTATAAAGATGATGTTGGATGCAAGTCTAAAAAAAGATAAGGGTGATGCTCCCTACATACCAACTAAGTTTGAATTTCAAAATGGATCTTATAATGTAAAGGTTCAAAGGTGGGACCAAGTTCATGGGATTAAGAATTAGGTGTATTAAATAATTAGTGTCACAGAATTAGTGTCGTGAACTAAGTAAGCCTTAAAGACTTTAAGAGAATAAGTGTAAAGTGTTGAAAGACAAGTAAAAGAGTTGGAAATGCTAGAGAAATAGAGAGCACAAAAAAGTTTTGTAAGTAAGGTTTATTAAATGAGAAAAATTACTTTACAAATAAGAGGAATAACCTATTTATACTTATGCCTCCTCTTTAATGTGTGGTTACAATTAAATATCTAGAATACCTACATTGAGTGTTTTAAAGAATCATTTATAAGGGTCCTTTCAAGAAGTCTTTGGGAGAGTGTTTTGAATGGTCTTTGCTGGAAATCTTTAGACAGGGGCACTTTTTCATACTTTTAAGACCTTCTTTTGCCCTATCTTAGGTAGCAAAGGGGTTAAACAATGTCACTAGTTCATAAGGACTCAATCTGGTCTGACTTTAGTGTTCTAAGATACTTAATGGGTCTCCTCAAATAATGTCCTTGTGACACCCTTTCTCACTTAATCTTGTGACATCCTCATTATACTTTTAGCTTTATATTGTCAAATAGGGTTGGCAAATAGCCAATGCTAGTCCTCTCGTTCCTAACTAACCTTTTGATTTGACAAACCTTTCCATTTCACCGAGTACTTGGTATAATTAAGAATTACCCTTTTATGGATAACTTTATCGGCAAGGATGTGATCTAATTCCTTGTCAAATTTAATTACTACGACAATTGATGTGCATTTGGACTTGATTCAACTTGGATCCTCGTTGTCTTAATGAAAAGGCTTTAGAAGGCTTACATGGAAAACATTATGAATCTTGAGGTTTGGTGAGAGTTAGACTTGATAAGTGGTTTTTCCCACACACTTTGTGGACTTTGTGCAGGGGCTTAAATTGGTTAAGCAATAGGTTTAATGTCCCCATGTCTCCCTCTACGTACTATTTTGGGTATCACTTGGTGTCAACCCATCTTTTTACCCACTTGACTGTTTTGTTTAACTTATAGTTTTTGTAGGTAATAAGGTGTCTATATTGCATCAAGACTCTCCTAATGGCAAAACCAAATGCATCTTTGTGGATTTTGAAAGGCTTTTTATAGTTTGGCAACACTATGACTAGTTCTTTGGAGATTACTTGTTTTAATCTCTTGAAGTAAGCTTAACATTCTCTTAACCAATGCCATGTGTTGTTCTCTCTTAGCAAATCGTTTAGGGGTGTCATTATAGCAAAATACCCCTTTATGAATACATGACAGTAGCTAACTAGCTCTAGGAAGAATTATAATTCCAGGACCTTGATTGAAGGCTCTTATGCTAGGATAGATTGCACCTTTGTTAGATTCATCATAAACTTACCATCCTTAATTTATGTCTAAGGA
Organism: Bruguiera hainesii; assembly: GCA_023213295.1. Lineage (NCBI taxonomy): Eukaryota > Viridiplantae > Streptophyta > Magnoliopsida > Malpighiales > Rhizophoraceae > Bruguiera > Bruguiera hainesii. The sequence continues at coordinate 3,351,329 of JAHOYR010000016.1, forward strand.
ATTTTACCTTTTACTTGGCGAATGAGTAATTCTCTTTCTTAATATACAACTTATTTTCATAAAGAACTTGGAATACTTCCTTAAGGTGCTCTGCATGCTCCTCAAGAGGGTTGTTGTATATCATTATGCCATTTAAGTAAACCACTATGAATTTGTCAAGGAAAGGATGCATTATCTTGTTCATGAAAATGTAAAAGGTAGTTGGCACATTGGTGAGACCAAAGAGCATGACTAGTAACTCAATTACTCTATAACGTGTCACACAGGTCATCTTTGGTTCGTCACCTTATGTAATGTGGACTTGGTAATAACATAATCACAAATCCAACTAGGTTAAATACCTCACCTTCCTTAGTTGGTCAAAAAGATCAACTATCAAGGGTATTAGATATTTGTTTTTTATAGTAACTCTGTTTAAGACTTGGTAATTTATGCACATTTGTAGTGATCTATCCTTTTTCTTTTGGAAGAGGATTGAGGCACCGAAAAGGGCTTTTAAGGGTCATGTGTAGCCTAAGTTTATCAAGTTTTAGAACTGTTTCTTTAGTTCAATGAGTTTCAGAGGTGTCAAGTGATAGAAGGTCATAGCAAAAGGTTTGACACCAGATTCCAACTCAATGTGATGATCTATATCTTATTTAGAAGGTAGCTTCTACAGTAGTTCAAAAGGCAACACAACCTTGAACTCGACAAGAACAACTTAGATAAACTGCAGTAATGCAAGGGTAGGTGTTGTTACATCTTCCTCATCACTTGATTCTTTTATAATAAGAACATAGCTTTGACTTGACTTAAGGCCTCATTTGAATTACAAGTAGAAATCATAAATGGTGTCAACTTCTTCATGCGTTTCAAAGGAATCACTTGGATCTTGTAGGCATCGAAGATCATAAGGGAACTTGAAGTAGAAACAGGAAAAGCTAAGTTTTGCAAAAAAAATTTAAAACCTAGCACCACTAGGTCAAATAGCCTTTAGTTAAAGGAGTGTGGTTCTTCCTTAAAAGAGCAGTCAAACTCTTCAATCATACATTTGACAACCCTTGTAATTTTAGCATTCTCATGAATTAAGTTATCAACTCGATCACTGAGCTCACTCATTACAAAGCTCAAATCGATGGCGCTTCTCTCCAAGTTAGCAATATGAGACTCCATAGGTTCTTTTATTAATGCCTTGGAATTACCACTCTTAGACGAAGTGTGTTGCTCCTCTTGCCCACAAACTTGTTGCCCCTTCATAATGGTCACAACAATTCTTTCTTTCCTCATCATGCTCGTAACTTCACCAACAACTAGGTCATATGTAGAATTGAACCGTTACTCTGATACCATCTATCACAGAATTAAACTTTGATTGTACTAACTCGTTTGACACTTAGTCAATTTTGTAAGTGAAAATAAACTAAGTAAGTCTTAGAGAGTTTGAGAGAATAAGTGTAAAGCATTAAGAGACAAGTAAGAGAATTAGAAATACTAAAGAAGCAAAGAGTATAAGAGAGTATAAGAAAGTTTTGCAAGTGAGAATTTTATTAAGTGAGCAAGCTTGTCTTACAAATAGGAGGAGTGACATATTATGCCACCTCCTCAACTTGTGGTTGCAATTGAATGTTTAGAATATTTACATAGAGTGTTCTAGAAAAGTATTTATAAGGGTCATGTCAAAGTTTATAAGAGAATACGTTTAGTGGTTTTTGCTAAAAGTTTCTAAATATAGATACTTCCGCATACTTCTATAATCTTCCTTTACCTTATTTTAGGCAGCAAAGGGACTAAATAATGCCACCAACTTGTAGGGATTCAGTTTGACTTAATTTTAGCATTCTAAGATACTTGATAGGCCTCCTTAAATAGTGTCCTTGTGATACTAGGGACTTTACTCTTTAGGCCTTAGACTTTGATTTGGAGAAGATATTTTTCAAATGGTGTTCAATGAGCAAAGAAGGAAGATTAATGAGTTTTAATAAGTATTAATGAGTTTGTTCACGGGCCACTGCAATAGAATAGTGGATCGCGTGAAAGTGGCAACCGAGCTAATAGGGTAGTGGGGCTGCTTCCAAAATTTTATAATTGTATGCAATCGAGCTTGAGAAGCTTTAGGTAATGGGAAAATAGACCCGAGAAAGAAAATGGGTGTAAGTTCTAATAATTGTAAAGGCCTGAATACAAAAGATGATACTTTGCTTGAGAACACCGATCATGGTTAACATTCTTTGGAAGAACAAGGTCTCTTTAAGGACACTACAATGAAAGTTAAGAAGACAATTAAGGTCATAGCTTGCAAGAAGAAAGGTATAAAGAGGCGTGCGCCGTTGGTGATTTGAAAATTGAGGGACAAACTGCTTGATAGTACGTTAGCTCTGGCACGGGAAGTACAATCGGAAGACGTCCAAATTTCCGATGGGCGCATTCAATTCCGAAATAGAGTACTAGGGCTAGATGTAAGAAAGCGATAGAAATTTGTTAGCTTTTGGGTTTGAAACCTATTGGCGAGGTGAAGGAAGAGGTTTTGATCAAGTTAAAGGAATTAGAAGCGGATGAGGATCAAGTCCCAGGGGCCTAAATCAGAGGTTCAAGTATGAGATTTTTTTTTTTAAAGTTTTGTGTTATAATGTTAATTGCTTCTGTAAATGTTAGGGGGTTGCGAAAGTAATCTAAGAGGAGGGTTGTAAGGAGATGGGTTGTTTCCATGAAACCTTGTCTATTGTTTATTCAAGAAACTAAACTTTTGATAATTTCTGATATCGAGTTAAGACAAGTCTGAGGTGAGTAGCGGGTTCAATATCTGGCTGCGTAGGCAGATAAGTTAGCTAATGGGCTGGCAACTTTGTGGGATGAGAATGTGTTTCAACTCCATAATACAATAATTTATAATACGTTTATTGTTACTATTGAGATCTTTTTACCGCTAAAGAAAGATGTCATACTTATGAATGGATATGCATCTAATGACTCCACTAACCAGTTATGCCTTTTTGATGAGTTGAAATGTTTAAAGACAATTTTAATGGATTGTAGTGCTTCGGAGGGAAATTTTAATACTATTTTGGATTAGGATAAGTGGGAAAGGGCAGCAGACAACAAGTGGGTCGTACAACAATTCAGTGATTTTATTTATGACATGAAGTTGATTGACAGATATATAATTGATGCAGATAGGTTGGTGTTGGTTCCTTAGCTGAAGCAGCAGGGCATTCATTTTTCATACCATAGGGTAGATTGTACAAGAGTTGATAATGTCAATTAGGGACCAATTCTATTTTGGTTCTTTTCTCATTGGTTGATGGATAAAGCAGCAATTAGGGGTGTAGAACAGAGTTGGAAGCAATCAGCTACTTGTAGACAGTTTGGAAAGACGATTTTTACGAAGTTGAAAGGTGTAAAAGCCTTCATCCCTGTGGCTCTCTCTCCCTCCCTCTCTCTTTAGTAGATACAAAATACACACAAAAAAGATTTATAAAAAAAAAAAAAGTCGAAAATCCTTGAAGGAATGATTTTTCTCGTTCTTGTGTGGGCAAAAGAAATTTTCTAGATAAATGTTTAAGTGAAATTTTTCTTTACACAATTGTCTAAATTTTCTTCTTTTTTGTTTTCTTCAGCAAAGACAACAAATCAAAACAAGAAAATAAATTAGGAATTATAATGTCACATTATGATGGATACATAACCTAGTTATGTCACATTGTCTCTTTGCCTTTTGTTTGTCTAGAAGCGTCCAACGCACAAAATTAGCTTATTCTCTTTGTATTCACACTGAATGGGGTTATGCTGCTATTCTAAGTCAGAAGAATTTGGAGCGGCACCTGCGGGATCTCTTTCTTGTACTTCACTCATCTAGATACTTTATTTCATAGTTTGGAAATACGCAGCATCACTAAGCCTCAAGTTGAGAAGATAACTTGCTTTAATGGGATTCTAAATTGTAATATTTAGCTATTATCTCTTATAAAACTAGGTCTCCTATCAACGTCGGTTGAAAAATTGATACAATTTGATACTCTTATATCTCAGCTCCATTTGCATCCTAATCATTTGTGTTGGGTTTAATTAGTCCCTTCCTATGTGAACCATAATCTAAAAAAAAAAAAAATTAAAGGGGTCCATTATTCAAACAAGCCAAATACACCAATCGGACTCTGATACCACTCTAATGGGAGAAAGGAGGTGCAATAGAGTATAAATAGCCCCAAAAAGAATTTCTCCCGCTTGTTTGAACCTGTGAGGAGATGATTGAATAACAAAAATTGGCAATACAAATGAACCACACAAGAAAACACACTAATTTTACATGGAAAACCCCTTCAAATCAAAAGAGGGGAAAAACTACGGATACTCTGAATCAGAAGTTAGCTCAACTATAATCAAGTAAGTACAATAGAGAGCAGAGAGTTACCAAAATTGATAGGTTTCGGTTCAAATGGAAAACCTGACATTGCAGTTCACAGAAACCCAATCCAACCGTTCACAAACAAGATCTATATGTCCTCAAACTACTGACCAAAAATCAGATCGATCGGACCACAAACAATCTTTCAATTATATGTTTGATCAAAACTACCACAGATGAGAGAATAGAGAGTTACTAGAATCGAGAGGCTTCGATTCGAATAAAAACTTGCCCTTACAGTTTACAGAAACCAGATCCAACCATTCACAATCAAAATCTATGTGTCTTCCAATTACTGACTAAAACTCAGTTAGATCGGACCACAAACAATCATTCAATTATACGGTTGATCAAAACTGCACACAGAAAATTGCCCAGAGTATAGACCTGCGAAAACTGAAGAGAAGTAAGACTTACAGTGCTCAAAATCCAATCTGCACCGTTCAGAATTAAGAACCAAACGCCCTCTATCAACCAGCCAAGTTTGAAGCTGATCGGATACCGATCAATAGCATGCATGAAATATAAATTGGAGTATTTCCTATCTCGTGCCACAATTAAGGAGCCTCTGGTAAGCTTCCATCGACCATCATTGAAGGTATTGTAAAAACCTTCATCATCCAGTTTTCCCGTTGAAATCAAATTCAAACGAATATCAGGGACATGTCTAACATCCCTTAATGTCAACTGTACTCCATTGCTGGTCTTTAAGCAAACATCACTAATGCCAATGACTTTTGCTAAGCCGTTATTACCCATCTTCAAAACTTCAAAATCACAACATATATGTTGTGAAGAACTCCATTCTTGAAGTAACATGAAGAGAAGCACCACTATCTATAACCCAATCAGTCTTATGAGATGTCAAATTAATCACATCCTCATCACAAACAATAATGAGGTCACAAGAACCAGAAGTGGATGCAGTAGCAATACAATTATTACTCATATTCTTTTTCTCGTGCCTATCACTGTCATCTTTATTTTCTCTCTTCCACTTGTAACACTTTTTCTGAATGTGACCCATCTTCCCGCAATAATGACACTGGACATTCTTGTACTTAGATCGTGACTTGTTTCGGCTCTTACTTCTACTATTTTTACCATTTCCTTTTCCTTGACTTCTCCCCCTATTTTTAGTAATTAAAACCTCTGATTTGGATGATGATGAACCCTGAGATTTCCTTCTCATCTCCTTATTCAACACACCACCCTTTACAAGTTCCATTGATAAAACACCACCAGATGCAGAATTAGCGAGAGACATTCTAAAAGTCTCCCAAGAATCAGGTAAGATAGCAAGTAACCATAACCCAAGAACTTCATCATCAAACTTAATGCCCATACCTGATAGCTGATCAATGAGACCCTGAAACTCATTTAAGTGGTCAGCAACATAACTTTCTTCATTATATCTCAACCGCATCATTTTCTTTAATAAGAACAACTTGTTATTACCAGACTTTGAAGCATACAAACTCTCAAGTTTGCTCCACAAAGTCCGTGCATGTGTCTCATTGCAAATGTGATTATAAACATTATCATCAACAAATTGCCGTATAAAACCACAAACCTATTCGTGCTCAAACTCCCATTCTTCATCAATTTTAGACTCAGGTTCGTAGTAGCAAATACTGGCAAATGCAATTTCTTCACAAATAGGAGATCCTCCATTTTACTCCTCCATATATGATAATTCGTGTCATTCAAATAGACCAATTTATTCATATTCAACTTCATTATTCAAACAAGTCAAATACACCAATCAGGCTCTAATACCACTCTAATGGGAGAAAGGAGGCGTAGCGGAGTATAAATAGCCCCAAAAAGAATTTCTCCCGCTTGTTTGAACCTGTGAGGAGATGATTGAATAACAAAAATTGGCAATGCAAATAAATCACACAAGAAAACACACCAATTTTACATGGAAAACCCCTTCAAATTAAAAGAGGGGAAAAACCACGGACACTCTGAATCAGAGGTCAGCTCCACTATAATCAAATGAGTACAATAAAGGTACACAACCTCAATTACATCAAACAAATTGAACACAATTCAATTTGGATTAAACAAGAGACTTGTGAGTTAAGTAAGACAAACCAACCACGTTCTATCAACTACAACTCAACAAGTAGACCTCAAGCCAGTAATCCAACCGTTCAAGATAAACCTCCAGATGTCCCCTACCAGCTGTCCAAATTTCAGCTCAATCGGACCACGGATCAATAATCATCAACATGGTTTACCAATTCTGCCACAGATAAGAGAGCAGAGAGTTACCAGAATTGAGAGGCTTCGGTTCAAATGGAAAACCTGACCTTGCAGTTCACATAAACCCAATCCAACCGTTGACAAACAATATCTATGTGTCCTCAAACTACTGACCAAAAATCAGCTCGATCGGACCACAAACAATCTTTCAATTATATGGTTGATCAAAACTACCACAGATGAGAGAACAGAGAGTTACTAGAATCGAGAGGTTTCGATTCGAATAAAAACCTATCCTTATAGTTTACAAAAACCAGATCCAACTGTTCACAATCAAGATCTATGTGTCTTCCAACTACTGACTAAAAATCAGATAGATCAGACTACAAACAATCATTTAATTATACAGTTGATCAAAACTGCACATAAAAAATTGCCTAGAGTATAGACCTGTGAAAATTGAAGAGAAGTAAGACTTACAGTACTCAAAATCCAATCTGCACCGTTCAGAATTAAGAACCAAACACTCTCTATCAACCAGTCAAGTTTGAAGCCGATCGGACACCGATATCTCTTCCAAATGCAAGCCTATCTTTTTTTTTTTGTTTTTTCTCTTTCTTTTCTTTCTCTCGGGCGACCCTTTTGTTTTTTTTTTTTTTTTTCTCTCTCACACGGGCGACGGCTGTCTACTCTCTCTAATTAGGTTACTTTCAGCAATTTGGTGACTTGGAAATTGTGCTGCTACTTGCATGCTTCTTTTGCTTCAACACGACGGTGATGAAATTGTTCAGCAGGCAATGACCATGCTGATTGAAGAGCTAGAATGCTTGAAGGGTATGATTAAAAGTTCTCTGGATCTCGAAGATGGCGTTGTTAGTGTCAAGTATTTTAAATTGTATTCAAAGCTTGAAGTACTTGCATGGATGACAAATGGGTTTAACTTGAATTTTTTGAATAGATTTGGATATTGGTCAAAAAGGAGTTAATGGATTTTATGATAGATTTTTCGTTAATAGGAAACTTCATCGTTCTTTGAATTCATCATTCGTTGTGTTGATTTGGTAATTGAAGGGGCAAAATCTTTGCAAGAATTTAGACCTACATTGACAAATCTAATAATTGCACAAATTTTATAATAAATTTTAAACTTAATATAGGCTCAAATTATGCAATGATAATTAGTTTTAGGTGGATTTTCTTTCAACCATAATTCTTTTTATTTTGTACGAGAAGAATCAAAGTAACGAAAATATGAAACTAATAAATCAAATCTATTGCAAAGTTCAAAATACAGAGGAGAAGATGTGATTCAATCTTAAAACTAGTTAGAGGACTAGTTTGCTATTGGAAAGTCTAACTGGCGTCGGTCCATGTGCTAGTTGGTGAACCAATTTGACGTTGGATGTGCGAGTCGACAAAATTGACTGAATCGGTGCCAGTTCGGTCCAATTGGCACCAATTTGTTGGGATTTCTAAAACGCTATGCGATTTTTTTTAGACGTTCGGGAAGTCTTTTGGTCATTTTAATAGCGATTTATAAATATCATGACAATAGAGGACCTAAAACTTGAAGGGAAGGAGAGATTCTTTATATTAAAAAGGAAAAAATTCTAGGAAAGAGAAGTAAACGACTTAAGTTGAAGGCGACAACTTTAGTATCACCATTGAAAGTGTTAGTTTTCATAAGAGTTTTATTTATAGAAATGTTGAATACTTTTTTATTTGTAATTTTTAATATGAGTAGTTAAAATTTTAAGTTAGACTAGAGGGATATAATTTATTTTAGAGTTAATTTATTTAGATTTTTATGAGTTATTCATACTATTTAGATTGATTGAGTTATTTAATAAAAATGATGATTTAATTTATTTATTTTAAATTTTATTAATACTTTTATACTTGATTAATATAAAAATAAATTTTTGAATTGTGTTAAAATCAACAGATTAGATATAATCATATTCTAAATAGATGGATATACAAATTTTGAGGTAAATTTATGAATAAATTTGTATAATGTTACTTAGTTCCTTGTACTTAATGGATCTAATTATTTTTGTGTGAGTTCAACAAATGATTGCATATTGATTAGGTACAATAGGTATTGTTTAACAAAGAACACTTACTATTATAAAGAAAACTAACATTCAAATTATGAATATGTAAAAACTCAATATGATTCACTCCTTTTTGGGTAAAATCCTATAGACTTAGTACCTAATTTGATTAAAAAAAACCTCCAATTCCTTCACATTTTTAATTTATTAATTAATTCAATTTTATTATTTATTTTTTAAATCAAGTTTATTTTAATAGTAATATAACTTGAAGTCAATTGATAAGAGGACACTTCTTCAACTTAATAAGTTTGAGGAGATTCAGAATGACTTTGATGAGAATGCTTACATTTAAAAGGAAAGGATCAAGGTATGGCACAATATGTGCAACCAAGAGAGAGACTTCATAGAAGGTCAAAAGGTGTTATTATTTAATTCTCACCTCTGACTCTTTCCAAGAAAGCTTAAATTCAAATGGCCAAGTCCCTTTGTTATGATTAAGGTTTATTCGTATGGAGCAATCGAAACAAAAGGAGATGATCCAAGATCCTTCATCGTCAAGGGGCAAAGGTTAAAGTATTACTTTGAATGGGATAAGGTAAGGGATGTTCACTCCATTATGTTACCTTATTGATTTTAAAAGATAATGTCTAGTTAAAGACATTAAATCAAGCAATTTTTAGGAGCAACCTAAGTTTTCTTTTCTTTTTTTATGCAATTTACTTTTTCTTTGTTTTATATTTTATTATAAGTTCATAAAGAGACATGAGACATAATCATTATTTCACCAAAGGCTAATTACTCCATCACTCATTCAAGAATTTGCTTCTTATCTCTTTTATTTCTTATTTATAAAACATTTGATATCATGCAAATTTGTATGAGATAGACATTGAACTTAACAATGACATTCATGCATAATATTTTTATGTTGCTTGAATTTTTTGAATTATGAGTTTAAATTGTTGTGCCATTGCTACCTGATTTTCCTTAATTGCTAGGTTTCGAGTATGCATTTCACATATTAATGCATTCTTTTATGCCATTTTATTATAATAATGGTCTATGGTAACTAAGTTAGAGCTAACAATGCATTTTGCTTGATGTTTTGTGGTGGATTAATGAGTTTTAATAAAAAAAAAATGATGGATTTTTGTCTTAACTATACTGGCGTTAGTCCTATATTCAGTTTTCTCACTGGTTTCATTATGGAATAATATAAGCCAAACCAACACCAAATGTAAAACTAGCTAGAGGCTCAATTTGTTTTTAAAATGTTACAAAAAAATAATAATAAAACCAAACTGACATTAATTAAAGAACTAGTCTTTGATCTAGTTACTTACTTGACAAATCATTAAGCTAGACCAGTGCTGGTTAGTGAACCAATCACAAAGTCAATTGAGTTCAATCCATACTTCTCCTCTTTAACCCCCCTACTCACCCAAACCCCAAACACACTATTTTGTTTCCCCTCTCACCACCACCCACTAAAATCCCCACTTATCCTTACTCATATAGTAATACCCACTTCCAAATTCCTTCACCAATAAACTTATTAACCTTTCTAAGGATTCCTTCACTTTGATTAAAGGTTGATTCAAAGAGTTTCAAACTTGATTTTGGGGTTTAGCTATCATTAATCAATTAAGGGTTTACTTTTTTTAAGGTACAAATTGTTATATTTTCTTCAAATCTTAGATGGATTAAGATTTACATAGATTGAGCTAATGTTATTCATACTTTCCTCTCTAAAGGAATCCATATTATTCTCAAGCATGTTATAAAATGTGGGGTTTAAGAGTCTTGAAATAAGACAAAGAATTTTACTATATTATTGGTTTATTTGGATTCCATTTCATTAGTTTTGTCCCATTATATGGCTTTTGAGTTCCTTCTACCTACCATCTTAAATTAAGGTAGTCACATTTGTTATTATATAGAAGGATAGTCATCAAGATGCCTCTTCTAGGCACAAACCATTATAAGTTAGAATATGTGGTAATGATCAATTTGATAGCTCCCATTTTACCTGTGTTAACAACTTTAAGTGGTTTACAAGTCATCCAAACAATAACAATATGGTTAAGAGGTCTTTTGATGATGAAATTGATAACTTGTTTCACTCAAGAAGTGCATTCGGTGTGCTTGATTAAGCACCCATTTTGGAGTTACGAGGTATATATTATCCCAATTTAGTATGATAATTTTTTATCAATCATAAGTAAAATGAGATCATGGATTTGAAAAGGATTGATTTTTATGTGAAAAAGTATCTTGCCACCTTGTTAGGAGTTTCTAATGTAAGGTTTCCTTTTGGGCCACATGGAACAAATATTGTTTATTACCCCACCTATAATGGACTTAATGTCTACCATTTACCATGAATTAAATTTTTAGATAATTAATTACTATAGTTAGGTCATCATCCTTACTAATTGCCTTAAGATCTAAGATCACCTCTCTGTTTATTTATTAAGTTTCAATGTCATGCCAAAAGCAAGTGGATTAGATAACATTTTATAATATGATATCTACTTTATTTAGAAGATATTTTATGGTTCTAATGTTATTGAGAGAATACCTTTAACTTTCAAATGCATAAATATCTTATCAAGAATTTTGCTTTCCTTTTATTCTAACCAAGGTGTTTATGGACCTCTAAGTAGATTTTCATGGTAAGCACTTGATATAAACTATGAGGGCAGAGGTGTTGGACACGAATACACTTCATAATATTGGCTATGTTTTGGTTAAAGGTACTTAGAGGAACCTAGTGTAAGAATTGCTCGGCATTGGTAAACAAGCAAATGTTTGTCCTAATGGTGATTTTTATGATGCTAAGTTGAAGGCCAAGTTCTAAGATCATATTGTTGAAGAGACCACGTATTTCACCGAATTGGAAGAATCACATTAAGTCCTTCCTCCTCTTTAAGATCCCAATTATTTTCTTATTTTAAAGGGCACATGGATGCTTAAGATATAAAGTTTGATGAGCAAACCCGACAAATAAATGTCCAAGAAAGGAAGAAGGATGAATTTTAAAGACATTAAGAGAGAGGGGAAGGCTCCCAGTGATTTTCAACCATCATGTCTCACATTATGTGTTGTATTGCTTTTCATGTTATAATACTTTGTCTTCCTAATATTTACATTGATCATGTCTTTTGTCTTTCTCATATAAATTTGTTAGGATTTAATTTTCTTATTTTATGTGTTATTTTATAGGAACATTTACTAGTATTCCTTAATAAAATAGTATATTTTCTTACGTTTCCTTATGATGTCTCCCCTTTGGATTTGGATAATTTTCTTCCTTAATATACTTTGCCAATTCTTTTTTTCCCTAATAATTTTTCTAAATGTTGTGATATGAGAGCAATTGGCAACTTGCACAAAAATTCGACTTTACTTCCTCCACCCACAGTCTTATCTTGGGAAGTTTCATTTTCCTTACCTTTATTGTATATTTACCCATAACATTGGGGAAAATGTTGATTAAGTGTAGGGGAGAGCAATTTTGGGTCTTAAATTTTTCTAAATTTTTGACAATTTTGTTAAGATTTTACTTGATTATGCATAACTTAACATGATTTTCACTTAAATCTTACTTAACTAAAACTCTTGGAAGTTTATAATAATATGAATGTAGACAATATTGACATTTAAGGGTTATTTAGCATTAGTTAGTTATGATTGGTTAATAGTAGAATTGTTCTCTACTCAAAATTTTTGTTTTGAAAAATGATTTTAAGTTAAGCATAAGAATCCTTAGGCATATAATATTTAACATTAATGAATTTCATGTGATTCCTAATGTTATGCATCTCTTCAAAAAAAAAAAACTAGAAGTGCATGATCATTTTTTGAGATAAAATTCTTACATAACATACCTTAGTTTAGGATATGATTTATGACTTGTCTTTAAAAAAAAAAAAAAGTATAAGGATGAAGTTATAAGTTGTAAATGAATTTATTTTAATGTTTTAAGTGATAAAGTAACCAAAAGTCAAAATTATAAATGTTGATATTCATGTCAAAAGGTAACTTAAATCATAAGTATGTAAAATACTCTAGTACCTGATTACCTAACTTATGAAGTAGTAATCAGGTACCATCATAACAAATGATAGCATTTAGGTCAAAAGGCAAGTTCATTATGAGAGAAGAAAGTTGTTGTAACCCTTACTTTTCCAAAAATAAAAACAAAAACAAAGAGAAAATCCTATTGATCTCTAACCTTGTTATGTATGCATTGATAAAGAGAGGTGAGATGGTTATACTTATGAAACTTGAAGTTACATTGTATTTTGTTGATGTTTTATATGATTTTCATTAAGTATTTTCATTAAAGATATAGAGATTTTCACTCGCATATCTATCATGATTTAGTTATTTAATGAATAATAAGAAAGTCATTGGTTGAGATTGGTTAACAACATGTCAAATAATGCTTTTAGGTTAGCATTATGTGAGAGTTTAAACTAAATATAACTCAAGTGAATTTCATGTGAATGTACATTTGACTTATAATCTACAATTACTTTAAGGACAAACAATAAATCAAGTGTGGAGGAATTCATGTATCTTTAGTGAGACATCTCTACGAAATTCTTAGCAAACAGATTGAAAAGGGTGACATAACAGGTCATTGGAGAGCAACAATCAACTTTTCCTATAGGCAAATACATTATTGATGGGGTCCTTGTGACAACGAGGTCACAGAGAAAATGAAGAAATGTAAAGGTGGACGGTTTGCTATAAAAATTTACTTTGAAGAGGCTTACAATTCTGTTGAGTGGGCCTTCTTAGATGCAGTAATGAGTCTGATGGGATGTGAGACTAGGTGGAGGAAGTGGGTATGGAAGTGTATTTGGACACCAGAATTGTCTATCTTACTCAAAGGAAGCCTGACACAACAGTTCTACTTGAAAAGAGGCCTATGATAGAGGGATCCTCTCTCCTTTTTTTTGTTCTTGATAGTAGCAGAGGTATTGAATGTCTAATTTAAAAGAGAGGTAGAGAAAGAATGTATTTGAGTTGGAAGGGGGGATATCACTGTGTTTCATTTGCAATTTACTGATGACACAATTTTGTTTAGTGAGGCTGATGGTGAATCTATTGAGAATTGCAAGAAACTACTCAAATGCTTCTTAACGCTGCAAGAGACTCAAAATCAATTGCCCGAAAATCCTTATTGTTGGGGTCTAGAATAGTGATTCTAGAGTGGAAGCTTGGGCGGGCACCTTTCCAATTAAGTATCTTGGGCTCCTGCTGGGAGAAAGTCCAAGAGCAAAACGGTTGTGGGATCCAATTATCTGAAAGATTGAAACAAGACTGGCGAGATGAAAAGCCAAATATTTGTCCAAAGCATGGAGAATGGTACTTATTAAATCTTGCCTTAGCTCCCTACCTATCTACTTATATCTCTGTTTGAAGTCCCTCAATGCATGGCAATGAGAATCGAACAATTACAACGTGCCTTTTTTTAGGGAGAGGAAAGAAGGTCTAGGAAGATATATTATGTAGCTTGATTTGATACGTAGGAAGAAGAAAACTTGGGGTTTGGACATAAGGAAAGCAACGGACAGTAATTATGGGCTTCCAACGAAATGGTTGTGGAGAATGGATAAAGGTGCAAAGGCATTATGATCGAAGATGATTATAGCACGGTATGATGACTATTGCATATGGCCATGAAAATGGACTCTAAACAATTCCAGGATGTCTACATTTTGCAGAGAAAACGTGTTTGCTATACGTGATGGGCAACGTGTTGATCTTGAAACATATTTGAGTGGGACAACAAACTTTACGTGTCCAATTTCCTAGCACGTTTGTTCTTGCAATTCCTATAAAAGTTCCAGTGAAAAGGTTTGGGGTATAAGTTGAGGGGAGATGGGAATAAGGAATTTAGTAGACAAGAAATTTTTTTGATTAGGAATTGGAACAGCATAATGCTATCAAGACGATTGAAGATTACCACCTTGTGAGTGATGAGGTAGATAAGTTTATATGGAAGGATGAAAAGAACGGTTTTTTTATGGTTAAATCTTTTTGTGAGATAGCAAATAGTAGCAGGGCGAATCAATACAACCTAGACCTTGCATTTGGAAGGGTTATGCTCCACCTAGAGTGGAGGTTTTTTGTTGGAAATCGAAGCTAGGAAAGTTGCCTTTGGGAGAGAGATTGCTCAGAATTTCTAATGGCTACGTCTCTTAAACTTCATGCTCTATATTTGTTCTGAAGTGGATTATGTGAACAACTCGTTCTTGCACTACCCGGCTCTATATTAGGTTTGCTGTCGATGTTAAGGTTGGTGTGGAGTACAATGAGTGGTGAATTCAATTTTGTCAGCTAAGGAATCCTAAGAATTGCTTGACCATGATTTTAAATCAAAGTAAATATAGACAACGGGTTAGTTTGCATTAGTACGGTCAATTTGGTTTGCAACAAATGATGTAATTTTTTAGGAGAAGCCTTTTAATGTAAAGCTCGTTCGACAAACAAGTTGAACTTGAACAAAAGGCTTCTGAGCTCATTTATGTTTGTGAACGGTTCCTTCGAGACTCCATAAAAGTCGCGATATAGGCTTGGTAAAAACTCGCTATTACCCCTAACCTTTTAAGATACCGTATTTGAGATATAATTCATATATAAAATTTTTCTCCACCAAATTTATTGAATTATCATTGAGAATTGGGGCCAAGCACTGAATTTATGAACATTATTGTTGAGAATCGGGGGTTCTTGATAAAAATATTGGAGTTAGGTCAAGTTAATTTCTCCCAAAAAATAATATATTTAAGTATATAATATCAATATTTATATAATTTAAAATATTTTTTTTATGTGATGTGAAATATAAAAATTAAATTAATATCTCAATCATTTATATCCTATACATATTCCGTTTGTAACACAATGCACTCCTCTCTCCCTCTCTTCCAATCCCCACCAGGCCACCACCACGCACCGCCCCTGAAATCCAAAGCAATTTTCGTCTCCCAATACAGCAACACCCGAGGGTGCCTTTCTCATTCTTTTCATACGACTTTTCATGAACGTCCCTAATAGTCTTGTTTCTTTTCCGATTAAATTTCCTTCCTCTCTTATGTACTGACTAAATAGACTTATCGACTTGCCGTTTATCCATGTGCCATGAAGGAAACGAGATTTTGTTAATGGCATAAAGTTCAATATTACATATAAAAAAATTGTAAGAAGACCCAAAGTCTTTTAGAGACAATGGTACATTAACAAAAGGAAACAACATAACATATGTTTATGCAAGAATAATTAGGTATAATTATTTATATCATGGATCTTAAATTTGATATTTTTCTTGTAATTACAAAAAAAAGGATATGTAAAAAAATTTGATTTTACACTTTCATAAACTTTTATAATTGTATCTCAAAATATTTTGAGTTTTTTCATAAATATTAAGCATTTAAATTTCTTTCAAATAAATATTTTTTTAGGCATAAAGCAATCAAACGGTTAATAAATTCTATCTAATCAATATAGATTCATCAAAAAAAAAATTGAAAAGACTTTTAAATGCTTAGAATTAATATAAAATTTTGAAAAAATTTAGAATCTAATTATAAATATTTAAAAAAATTAACACCAATTCATTGTATATCTCCATAGAAAATATATTTTAATTTGTTTAGAATTTCATGATTTTTACATGATTGAAAGAGAATATACTTTAATCTACAAAATCAATTTTTTTAATATTCTAATTAAAATTTTGTCCTTAAATTATTAAAATAAAAAATTAGAATATTTAAAAATTAAAAAATTAATTCAAATCATATATTAAATGTTATTCTCTTTAAAATAAAATTCACTTTCATTATTTTGTAATAGAAGTTATGCAAATTTTTTTACAAAATAAATTATACTTAATTGTAATTTATATTATTAAAATCAAATTTTACTAAAATTAATGATTTTTTAAAATTACTCTCAATATTGTTTATAAATTCCTCTATGATATAAACATAGACAAGAGATCCTTTTGAATAATGAGAGAAAAACCATTTTTCTCTATATTATGTGAACGTATGCTTCATGAATATATATTTATATGAAAATATGAGAATTACTTGAACAATAGAAATATCCTTTAGATCAAATAGATACTATTTTTTAATATATATATTTTTTATCACAGTAGGTCAATGTATAATTATCAAGTTTATGCCTTTGGTCTCCTTTTATTTTTTAAAATGTACTAATAATTTAAACACCGATATCAATAGGGTCATTCTTCTAGGGTATGATCTATGAACCCAATCTTCCTTATTTTTTTATGGCACTGAGAATTCATAGGAATGTATTAAATGCACTTGTGGGCAGAAGTCTCTGTTGATTCCGAGTCAGTGACTTAATTTCACCAATATGTCACGTTCTAATAAATGCTAAGAAACCCAGAATTACACTAGAGTCAGGAGTTCACATCTTTTAGGTACTTTATTCAACCAAATTTTATCTTTTGGGACTTTTGTGGTTGTGGTTTGATTGCATGTATCTGTAATCTTCTTTTTTTTTTTTTCGATTTTTTCATAAACGGGATTTTCGAATTTATTGCTCTCAGTGCCAAGGCATATATCAAGGTTCTATCAAAATCAAAGCAGTCTTATTATTATTATTATTATTATTATTATTATTATTTCTACTAAAATAATCAAAGTTGTCTTTTTTTTTTTTCAAAAACTAAACATACTTCTAAGAAAAATAAAACATAAATTAATTAAGGTTGTTAATATTAATTCTCTTTAATAGATATCTAAAACTCGTGCATTACGCCTGAGTGAAATTTTAATAATAGAATGGACCTTACAGAGCGAGCAATAAAGATATATCTTTATAGTTGTACTGGGCTAGAGATGCCCATTAGTAATAGCCCATATCAGGTTTCTTTGAGAAGAAATTGCTCCCTTGCTCAAAATGGTCACAACGGGTGACTGTTGAAGATAGATACCGAATGATCATCCGCAATAACTTTTACAGCTCAGGAAAAAAAAAAAAACTTGTACTGGGCTAGCAATGCAAAGCTAAAAATAGACTTAGAATTCTTCGGTTTGGTAGAAGCATGGCGGACAGTGAGGTGGCTGGGCTTTTACAATGTCTTAAAAACTTAGACATACATAGGTGGTCCCAATGCACCTACTATTGCATCGTGGGGTACGGTTTGAAAGAGAGACAACTGGAAAGGCGAACGTTAATGAAAGATGGAATACTTGAAAATAGAAGCATTACTTTACTTAAGTCAGGATAGCTAGAAGGGAAAGAGTCTCCATCTAATAGACATATATTCACTCAATTAACTTTTAGCCAGTAATGGAAAGTGGTTGTTTTCTTTGTTTTTCTTCTTCTTTTTGTTAAAAAAATATGTATACGGTGAAATGGGAGGGTTCAATTGGATAGCTATAACTCGAGGGGAGAGGAAGTGGCTGTTTTCTTGAAGGTAAAAGAGCTTTCACGCGCAGGCATGGCATGGAACTTTATCCACAAATACAACCTTTGCAAGAACCATACGGTACGTTCCTTGTTTTTTCTTTTCTTTTCTTTTCTTTTTCACGCAAGGACGGCGATTTCAAACTTTCCAGTTTTAAGGCTCAGCAGCTACTTACTGGAATAGGATTGATTGCAAGAAAATGAAAAGCTCGTTTATAAGTGCAGGATAACAAAGGCCGAATGGAAATAGAAAACTAGCTTAATCCAGAAAGAATTCCTGAAATAATATCATAATGGAATAGACGCCTGCATTCTTGACAATCCCGGCTGCCATTATTGGGATTCTATAGGGCCCATCAGAAGGTCTCGTATCGCAATCAATACAATTGCCCATTAGAGCGGAATAGCGCGTGCCCTGGACAACCCCCGCCATTAATGGGTTTCAACTGAAAATCATCTCAGCGGCTTTAAATACCAACAACCCTTTCGGATTCTGTGGCCATACCCTTCTGTGTAGAATTTGATCGGGGCCAAAAGCTAACTAGTTGAGGCAGTTTAAAGAGGTACTTAAGCTATTAAGAGGGGAAAAGACGCAGGATAATTTCAAGACCAGACACAGATACCATAGTACGGGAAGGCGTAACGCATTTAGGAACTGTTTTATTCTGTCGTCTCCGAGGTCTTTTCCCGCTTTCTCTGTATCCTTCCCACCGAGGAGGAGGCAGCTGCCGCTAAAATTACGATGGAAATATATTACTGGGTCCCGTTTTGATATCGAGGAGTACGTGTATCTTTGTTAAACAGTGTGGTCACCGCCATCCATTAATGAAAATAGACACCTCTTGGTAAACTTGTCTGTGGCACGACTACACGGCAACTCTCTCTCATCGACGAAATTTAATTACCCTTTTCGCCATACTTCAAAATTATCGAGTAAAGAGCATTGCTGGCGACTGAAAATCACAACTTGCAAGCCAGCCTTCGCCTTCATTGTACAGTGCGGGGAGGCCATTATAACGCTAAGTCACCGAGAGTCGAACTAGAAACCAACCAACAGATTCTAACCATGTGCAGTCTTTACTTGAGTGACTCTGTATCGATCTCACGCAATTTTTACAATTTACGAAGACTATCACTACCCATACAATGTTGTTCGGTTAACTACAAGTTAGAAAAAGCTCCAAAAATTAAAATAAAAAAAAAAAACAAAAACAAGGAGGAAAAAAAAGCAGTCCCGGTGTCCACTCGCGGAAGGTCAAGGGAGGCAATAAGGTATATGTAGAGAACGAAGCATATATACATTTAACTATTTAAGAAATCCACTTCCCCAAAGTCAGCAATACATCGAACCAAAGCTTAGGAGAAAGCCGGGAGGACGACTTCTTGGAGGTCTCTTAACAAGTTATACATTTATCTACATAGCTACGCTACCAAAAAGTAGGAACCTCTATAGCTCAAACAAAGTAGCTATCAGCCTACTAGAAGAGACGACAATGATAGGCAAGCCATGGATATATATGTTACAGATAGGGAAGAGGACATTCAGATACCAGTATCTTGTTAGCATTAATAGAGAAATTCAAAAAATTTCTCCAGTGCGCAGGATTGGGGTCATTTGCAGACAGTCTTAAGTCTCTTTGCAGCCTGAACAAAGCCCGCGATGACCTGCAATTCGTCCATTTGCTACACCAACAGAAGAGAAAAATATTCAGATCATAATTATAATTAACTAGATGGCATAGGAGGCCCTTCAAGTTTCGAGGAAAGGTGGGCAATTTTACCACACTTGTTCAATAAAATACAAGAACTGAATGTCAAGGGATCAGAATTAAAACCAAAGCAATAAGGATTGAAGAGGTTTTTTCACCTGTGACATAAAGTGCCTTTGAACAATGTCCACTAATTGCTCTTTAGATGGGTTGGGAATGGCATCCATCTGGAAAAATCCAACACGTAAATTAATACAAAAGGCAGTCTGCAGTAACAGAACAAAAATATACATCAAGTTTCCTCCATTAGGAGACTCACAAGATTGAAGTGTCGCCAATATCGCCATAAGGCAGCCATCTCCAGCTTGCTAAGGTCAACCTTCTATGATAGAGACGTGTAAATAGATAATCAGATGCTAATTCATATTGCATTCTTTCTTTTATTTTTTTTAAGCTTATATAGCATTCTATTTTAATTAAAAAGACCGTAGATAATAAATTTAACAAGTATGTCAGATTTTTATACCGTGGCCCCACGAGGCGTAGAAACAGAACCTTTAGACTGCGAATCACAGGAGAGAGACCTGCTCACAGTCCTGTGAGATGATCCTGTTGATTTATGCGTTCGATGCCTTGATTTATGGGACTTTTGGGTGTCATCGGATGCTGAAAAGTAAAGCATAGCTCCACCGGAATTAAAAAAACATGGTGGGACCAACCAAAAGATAAAGAAATGGGACAACGGAGCTTTTAGCAATAGTGAAAGTAAAAGACAGACAGACTGGATCCTATGTAACAAATTCGACTACTTTTCAATAAGAAAACGTACTGCCATATAGTACCAATTTGAGTCCAACTGTCAAAGCAAGACTTGGTTAGAGTTCGGGGGACTAACTAGTGTGAAAAAAAACGTTCCAATGCCCTGTCAAACTCTTGAGTGTTGAGAAAGGATCATATGTATACAGCCTCAATTTTGTTTCTCAGGGAGGCTGCTCCCCAACTCAAAATTATTTTTTTAAGACTATCTTATAACTTACATTTGGCAAAGAAATTAGACTAAGTTCAGAAGAAACTAAATTCTAGAGCAACTTTCAATAGAATTAGTCCTGAAAGAGTGTCCTCATAATTAAAGAATTTTATTTATTAGCTACACTTACCCATATCGGATCCATTCCACTGTGCATTTTCAAATTCCAAGTCATCATCGTCTTCATTTCCAGTGGGAGCCTCAATCACACTAAGAGCATTTCTCTGTAACTTTACCTCTATGCCATTTGTAAGAACCTGCAATATTAGAATTGTAGAATTAAAACATCAAAGCAAAAATTGAAGGAACAGCATGAGACTGAATGATACACCGTAAAGCAGATAAATTGGCTAACATAGGCAGAAAGAAATCAAAATATGGATAGAAAGAATGAAATTAAGGAAAACAAATCTATTTGGATCTACATGATCATACCTTTGAAATCACAATAGCATTGAATTCATAAAAGTAAGCTATGAATTGACAAGGTGAACAAACATAGGCTTTTTTTTTTTTTTTTTGAGTCAAACAAGCTGAACAAATATAGGTTGGAGTAAATCAAATGAAATCATTTTTTTTTTGTTGCAAGTCTCAATATAGCAAGTGGATTAAAGCCAGATCAAATGGGGTCTTAGTTTTACTTCCTTTATATAAAACCAGTTTTACTTCCTTTAGCCCAGATCAAATGCGGTCTTAGTTTCCAGTTATTCCAAAGGCAGAGACAGGCTTCAATACACAGAACAACTAGAACTTACATCAACATGTGAGAATATAAAATGAAGGGATTAAAAAAAAAAAAAAACTGGTGCAAATGCAAATAAAAGCTCAAAAGAATAAAAAAAAAACAAGCAAAAAAGTTTTAGCTATCCAATCAACCATACAAGATTGACACCATCGGAAAAAGTGTGGATTGGATCGTTCGGTCCATCCACACAAGAATACGATGCAGAGAGCTGACAGAGCAAACCCAAATATCATCTGAATCAAAATCTATAAATTGGACTCCAAATAGTTGTGAAATGGCATAAAGAAAAGTCAATTTACAATCTCAAGTTAGCACAGCCCCTCCCCCCTGAGAACTCCAGATCCAGTGGTAAAAATGTACATGCAATGAACACCCATTACAGAGACCCCATAATTACACCATAAGAATTGAGGAGAGCTTATTTCTTGCAAAATCGCACAATAAACAAAATTTGTTATCAAAAACAACCTTTTTCAAATCAAAACTGCTTTAATTTTAATAAAGAGAGCACGATATTCGGGCTCCTACTGCTAAAAAGAAACTATCCCAAACCATCAAAGTTAACCTGCATTGCCAAAAACAGGCCCATTTATTAAAGAAAAAGAAATCAAGACGACCAAATGCGAAAAAACGGAAATCGACCCAAAAACAATCCAAACAGAAACGTCTAAAAAAGCAATATACACAAAAAGCCAAAGCAAAAGAAAAACGAAGTCCAAGCAAATTCACCAGCCAATGCCAACCGCCAAGGCCAACAGCCTTCTTGACCACACCCTGGAGACCGACGAGCACCGACTTAGTCCGGTTATTGCCTGTAACCACCACTTTGGTGTGGCGTGGCAGCACCGATAGCTCCTCCTCGCTGCTGTCTCCTCCGCAGCTCTGCAACTGCGACGAGAAGCCTCCGTTCACTGAACTCGCCACCGTCTCCAGCATTGTCGCTCCTCCTCTCCAATTGAGCAAGTCAATATCAAAAAAGTAATTAAAAAAAAGAAAAGTCGATCTAATTAGAGTATTGAACCCCAAAATTACAATCGAAATGAAGATCACGCATTGCTGAGTGAGTTCATGGAGGCGTTGGAGGCGAGAGAGAGAGTAATTGAGGAGAAATTGGGACTTTTGTTAGAGAGAAAAAGCACACAATGAGAGTTATGAGGAAGAAAGGAAGAGAGTGCCTTTTCCTCTCTCTCTCTCTCTCTCTCTCTCTCTCTCTTTCCTTCTCTCTTCGTCCGTGTGTGTGTGTGTGTGTGTGTGTGTGAAAGAGAGAGAACGAGCTGGGTGTGTTTATTGTTTATTGGCTGTACTGCTTATGAATCCCGACGATAAGGAATTGACAAGTGAGATAGAGCCACGTAGCAGACGAAAAGGAACGGTTACTGATGCCCCGTTAATCATGCAGGGTCGGAGGAGCAGCGAGGCTTTTTTCAAGTTGCAAAACCAGTTGCGGTCTTTTCAAAATGAAATTTTTTCTTTTTTCAAAAAAATAATTTAAAAAAAAAACAAATTAATATTTACTATCGTTGAATATTAAAACAGGGACAGCGTTGACTGTTTGACCAGAGGGGGTAAAAACAGTGGGAACGTCGACAACTCGAAAAGGATTGGGTAAGTTCAGTCTTTTATACTCACTAACTTTTATTTCTTTGCTC
Organism: Bruguiera hainesii; assembly: GCA_023213295.1. Classification (NCBI taxonomy): domain Eukaryota; kingdom Viridiplantae; phylum Streptophyta; class Magnoliopsida; order Malpighiales; family Rhizophoraceae; genus Bruguiera; species Bruguiera hainesii. The sequence continues at coordinate 3,374,579 of JAHOYR010000016.1, forward strand.
TGTCACAGGAGTCGCCGACATGACAAGTACGATAACACGATAAATGATAATAATAGTAAAATAATTTTTTTTATATTCCATTTTATTTATTTATAAAATAAATAAAATTAATTTTTATTTTTATTATTATTTTTTACATATTATTATTTAATTTTTCTCTTATTATTATACATATTGTGACGTTAGTCAACTATACTGTCTTATGGGCGACATATTCAAATTCGTATACAAGATTGGTACGTTAAGATTTAAAAAAAGAAAACCACTCCCACCTCTTCTATTTAGTGAAATTGAAAATCTAAAAGATAGTAATAAAAATATGATAATCTACTCTCTCTCTCAAAAATAAAAAATAAAAAATAAAACTCTTCGCACCGAACCCACTTTGCATATTCGTTTTTCTAAATTTCCCTTCACAGATGATTTGTGTCCCCCTGTCGTCAGGCATTAACGCCAGAATCTCTTTCATTGTTACTCCGGCTTCGAAAAACAATTGGACTCACGATTATTGCATATACAGACTAGCCATCTACCCTACCTTTTGGTTTACTTTATACAAAAAAAAAATTGTCATAACTTGGAGATATAAGAAATTGATTGGCAAAATTTCATCTTCATATTTATGTCTTATTTGTTGGGAAATCAAAATATTCTAAAAAATAAAAAATTTATATAGTTTAGGATTCAAATATTTTTACGTTTATAATTGTATTACAATTTCATTATTTTTAGAATTACAAATTAGTTAATAAATATATTTTTTTATAAAAAAAAAAGATAATTTTTAGATAAAAGCAAATTATATATTTAACCTCATATGATATTAATAAAATTTTACTCCTACAACAACTTTTCACTTAGAAACTAATTATCAAACAGACAATTATCATAATATAATTAAACTCATTTTATAATTTTAGTGTGACACCTCCCTAACAATTCACTATAAATGTCAATCAAGATTACTTACAATTTCAACTTCTCTATAACCACCAACTTTACTAGTATGTCAATAAAATTTTTTGTACCACATATGTTTTCTAGAATCAATATCTCATCACCTAATAAACCATGTATAAAGTGAGATTTTAATTGAATATACTTTATTCTTATATGGAATATAAGATTTTTAGTAAAATAAATTGCATTCTAACTATCACAAAAAAGCACAATGCTTGCTTGTGATTTGATCAATTCTTTTGAAAAGTTTTTTAATCAAATTAATTCCTTCACTTCAATGATGACAATGTATTCAATTTTAGTAGTTGACAAGGTCATAGTTTTTTGTAGTTAAGATACCCATGTCTTAACAGTACTACCTAAAGTGTAAATATGACCTATTATATTATTTCCACGGTCAATGTCTCCACCAAGATTTATATCAATAAAGTCTTGCATGTTCATATTACTCTTCCTAAAATGTAATATTACATCTATATTATCCTTCAAATAGCGAAAAATCTACTTGACAACTTCCTAATGTGCTTTACCAAGATTAATTATGTACCTTTTTACAACTCTCACTACATGTGCTATATTAGGTGAGGTGTGGTATAGACCATAGTATATATAAGATTGCTAATTATTGAGGTATATGGAACTCTTGACATGTAGTTACACTCCTTATTTGTCTTTGATGATTAACATGAAGTGATTTGCCAAAGAAGTACTAATTAACTTTACTTTCTACATCTTAAATTAATTCAACAACTTTTAAATATAAGCAACTTATGATAGTTTTAATGTCTTAACCCATTTGTCCCTTATAATTCTTATCCTGAGAATTTGTTTCATAACTACAAAATCTTTCATTGCAAATTCATTTGACAATTCTCACTTCAATTTATTAATCTTTTGAATATTAAAACCTATAATGAGTATATCATCTATATACAAAAACAAAATAATGTAACAATTGTCAAATTTCTTCGAGTAACAACAATGATCCATGACACATTCCTTAAAACTATAATTACACATAAATACATCAAAATTCTTGTACCATTTCTTGAGAACTTGTTTTAAATCATATAAACTTTTATTCAGTTTACACATAAGATTTTCTTTTTTAGGAAAAAAAACCTTTTTGTTGCATTATGTAGATATCTTTCTCCAAATCATCATAAAGGGAAGCTGCTTTTATATTAAACTATTTTAGGTGCAAATTTTTAGATGTAACCATGCTCAATACAAATTGAATTATTGATATTTTCATAACTAGAGAGAAAATTTTAGCATAATCAATACCTTTTTTCTGATGAAATCTCTTCACAATTAACCTTACTTTGTATCTTTTATTATCATTATGTTATTCTTTGACTTCGTAAGTTTACTTGTTAGTTAGTGTCATTTTACCTTTTGGTAATTGAGTTAATTTTTATGTATGATTTTTTTATTGTGAACTAATCTCTTCTTTCATGGCTAACTTTTAGTGGTAAAATCTTCAATTTGTATTACTTTATCAAAGTATTATTATTCACCTCCCTTAGTCAATAGTAAATAATACAAAGAAGGAGAGAATCACAATGGATGTTTAGATATTTTACCAAATTTTGTTACTTTTATTATTAGTATAAAAGGCTTTGACTGTATTAGGATATTTTCAAGATTTTTTAATACTCTTTTACCCACATCATCTTTTAAAATTTTCTCAAACTTAGTATGTTTCCCTTATCTATCATGTTTCCATGTACTATCTGTAACATGTATATATTCATAAACAATATTTACATGAAATATGGCATCTTTGTTTATAATAATTTTTTTATTTTGATCACCTAAAAATAATATCTGAATTCATTAATTTCATACTTAATGAAAACATACTTATGGAATTTAAAATCTAATTTATCCTTCTTATCAGAGTCCATAAGCATATAAAAGACAACCAAAAACTTTTAAGTGTGAAAAATTTACCTCTTTACCTATCTAAACCTTTTCTGGTCATTCTTCATTCAAGGGAACAAATGGTCATCAGTTAATTAAATAAACTATAATGTTAACAATATTAGCTCAAAATGTCTTAGATAATCTAGCATGTATTTTCATATTCCTAACAAAGTCATTCAAGGTTTTATTTATACATTATACAATACTATTATGTTGTGATATCTTTAAAACTATTTTCTCTATATGCATCCTATTAGTTACACACAAATTCATGAATTCTTTGTTATCATACTCATTGTCATTATTAAATCTAAAGCATTTTACTTTTGCATTAAATTCATTTTTTACTAATTTTTTCACTTCTTAAAGTTCATAAATACATCAATTTTTTTTTTAAAAAATAAACTTATACCTTTAAAGTGGAGTCATCAATGAAGGTGACATAATAGAATAAGTCATTTAAAGATGTAATTAAGGAGGAACCCCAAATATTAATGTGCACAATCTTTAACATTTGTATCTTGGGTGTTTTTCCAATTTTGGAGAAACTAATCTTTTTTTACTTCTTAAAAATATAATCCTTACAAGTGTCAACATCCACAGTTTTTATACCAATTAACTTGCCTTTTACTGCAAATATCTTCATTTTGTTCTCACTCATATATCAAAGCCTATAATGTTAAATCCTAAAATCAATCTCCAACTTAACAACTCTTATTGAGTCCTTTATACCTAAGGTTATATAGAATGTTTCAATATTATTTTCTCTTATTATCACTATTGCATTTTTAATGATTTTTCATAATCCACTAACAAAGTTGTAGAATGTCCTTTTTCATCAATATATCTTATAAAGATTAAATTTCTTGTCAATCCCAAGACATGTCTAACATTCTTCAACTTCTACATATATACGTTTAGTATCTTAATATCACTCTTCCTTATTATATTCAATAGTTCATTATCAGTAAAATAAACTTTTTCAAAATTACCAATAACATAGTTCTACATGTAAATTTTATGTAAATTTGAGTTAAAAGAGACCTTGAAATCTATAATCCACAACTTTATTGGATTATCAACACTTAAATCAGAGTGTTTAAGATATCTTTAATTGCTATATTCACAAAATTTTCATCATGATTTGTCTTTTTTAACTATTTGTAGTCTCTCTCAAAATGGCCCTTATGACTATAATTCAAGCATATAACACTAGATTTCAATTTATTCCTTCTCCTGGATTTTGATTTGCCCTTATTGTCATCATACTGAATTGTTTTTCCTCTACCTTCAATATTCAAGGTAGAACTAAAGTTAGATAATATACCTAATTCTCTTCTACAAATATCTTTGCTTATAATAAAATCACAAATTATTGCAAACCAGATGATTACTACAGTTACTATAACATTTCAACTTTTAAGTAATGAGGATAACAAAATTAAAACTTTAACCTCTTCATCAAAATTTATATTCAGTAAACTTAATAGACTAAAAATCAAATTAAATTCATTTATATGATATGTAACAAAGGTACCTTTTTTTATCTGTATATTAAATATATTTTTTTATCAAATATACCTTGTTGTAAGCAAACGATTCCTCATATGTATAAATTAGTGCCTTCATTAGTCTTGTATTAATCTTCTTTATTTAGACATTGAAAGTAATGTTTTGGGTCAACATTAATCAAATGTCTTCTAAGACTTGTTTATCCAGCAACTATCAATTTTCTTTACTCATCGATTTTAGTTCTATTCCGAAAAGACATTAATGTAATCTCTTTTATTATAGATAATTTCATTTGTATCTTTCATAAACTAAAATGAGTATTATTGAACTTGTCAATTTTCACTTTTTTTTTCTTCAAATGTCATTACTTTTTTCCTTCGATCGTGATTATTCTCATTATCCTCTCAACTTTCTTAAAACAAAAATTATAATATTAACTGTTAGAAAATAAATTAGTTAAAAATAAATAAAAGTAAATAAAAATATAAAAGATTTACACAATTTAAAATTTAAATATTTTTATATTTATCATTATGGTAGAATTTTACTATTTTTAAAATTAAATATATATATATATATATATACAAAAAAATAAAATAACTTTTAAATAAAATTAAATTACACATTTATCCTTATATAATATTAATCAAATTTTACTCTTACTATTGACAAGCAATGAGAAAATTGGCGTGTGCAATGAACACTTCAAGGCGCGGAGTGCATGAATTGATGGATATATATATATGAAATTTAGCCAAAGATTCCAAGACTCCAATAGAATCTTTGCTCTTGTTATAGATAAAACACCGTATTTGTAGATTCGGCTCTTTTTCACTTATACGTTCCTTGAAAAGCCGAAAAGAGAGAGAAGAAGAGAGTCATGAATAGTGAAAGAATTATTTTGTAGCTACAAAAATAACCCTTTTTTAATTTTGTTTTTATGATGCGCCCAGTAACTCCCACAGATAAAAACACAAAAATTCATAATTCTAAGAAAGGTGAAAGAGAGTCATGAAGCCACGGAGACAGGAAGATTCAGGAAGCGAGGAGCCTTTACAAAACACAAACCCCTGGATAGTGAAAGAATGAAAGAGGTGGGGTCCTTTCGAGCTTAAAATATTTACTTGAGTCCTCGCAGATATTACCTTTTATTTTTAAAATTTTAAATTTTTATTCTAAACATATATATAATTTATAAAAATAATAAGAAAATTGTTACATAATTTACTATTCTAAGGACTTTTTAATGAAAAAGAAAAAAATTACTCGTCCAGTTGCCAGTTTTCCGACGTTAAACTTGCAGGACACTTGGCAAATTATTATACAGAGGGCATGGAGGCAAACGAAATGTTCCTTTTTTTTTTTTCTTGGGAAAATAAAAACCCCCCAAAATCAAATTTAGTGGCGGCAAAAGAAAAGCCGCTTGGTAAATTTGCAAGAATAAAAATGGCGGCCAATTGCAAACTTTCAGCCTTTTTTTCCCTTTTTTTTTTTTTTATGAGTATAAATGCAAAAAATCTGGAAGAAAAGCCGAAAAGAAAAGAAAGCAACGGCGGAGTGGGAACGGAACGGAAACCGGAAATCCATCTCCGGGGCCCACGTGGAGGAAGAGAGAAGCTTACTTTGACGTCGGTGTTGTCTTATCCAACATGAGATTACCAATTTTATATGCGCACATTGGCTAAATTAATTAATTGATTTAATCTATTATTTTATTTATTTGCCTCTCTTCCTCTTCCGCTTTTAATAAAAAAAAAAATTGAAAAAGAAAAAAAGAGAGAGAGAGAGAGAGAGAGAGAAAATGGAAAAAATAATCAAAAGTTGTACATCTGCCCTTTTTATTCCCTCCGGATTTTCCCGCCACAACTGATGAACATCAACCGTCGATTTCGGATGATCACGAGACGTCGGACCATTTCGGCGGTTCGATCAGAAAAATATTATAGAATAAAATAAAAAAGTTGGACACCGCCAGACCGGGCATGTTGACACAACATGTGCAATGATGACGATGCTGGAAAGAAAAAGACAACCATTCGGAAGGCCGCTGTCGTGAGCGCGGAAGTAGCAGAACGTACCGTGCACATGCGCCGCTAGCTCCATCCGGGTCCGTCCATTGCCGATCTGAATCCGCACGGCAATGGCGTGCGAGGGAGGGCGGTTTGATCTAGCTGCGCGGACCATCGCGGCCCATGGGACAGCGTGCCGCAATACCAAATTCACTCAGAGATACGGACAAAATCATGAGTTGCTGCTCCAAATAATGCAAAAGGTAATCAGACAATATTCTCTGTTGGGGGAGGGAGAGTCAGCTGAGTTTTGTTGACTATGATGCAAATACATTCCTAATTCCGAGAGCAATGACTAAACTTAAATTTAATTTTAAATTTTATTTATTAAACAATTCATATTTGAGTAACAATAAATTTAATCTTTCCAAATTCCTGAACCAACTCTTTTATAAAAAAAAAAAAAAAATCATTAAAATTCCGCCAGTGTGTGATGAAAGTAGACTTCGTATACTATTTTTCAAATTATATGTTCATATATATTGTTTCGATTATGAAAATAACATATAATTTACTATTCTCTAAATTAAATGAATATTAAAATTTTGTACACAGAAATATTATTTCATATTTATAATTATATATTAAAATTAAATATTTATTGTTTAATTAGTTAGATTTATTAGGGTAAATATTATTTTTTTTATCAATTTAATTCTATTTGTAACAATAAAAATAAGCTAAGGTTCTAGTTTCAACCTCATAAAAGACAGATTTTGCTTGTTTCGACTCATTGGGTATACAAATTAAACTTGAATATGCCAAAATTTGACTCGTTTACAACCTTAGCTTTCTACTTTCATTTGCACAATATCAAAGTGGTGGTAACTTCTTTTTTCTAGCAAATAAAGACAAATTGTTCAAAAATAAAATAAAATAAATAAAGAGAAACAGGAAATATAAGTTACTGTTTGACAATTACTGATTCTGTTTTGTGGAGTCAGTCAACTCCTGAAGATCAAGCCAGTGAAGATTGATGTCCATTAAATAATAATAATAATAATAATAATAATAATCTATTGAAGATTATTGTAATTTCTGTTTCTCAACTGTTGACGACTGAAGATTGTTGGGAATTAACCACTCGCTCCCCAACTCTGTTTTGTTAAAATGCTCCCGTTTTAAATTAGTCCCATAAACGTGAGATTTGGGGCTTCTTTCAACTTTCAACGAGTTTATTTTTGTACATTAAGCATATTCGCATAATATGTTCTTTCCATTCCGATCGATATACCAAAATGTTTATTGAGATAACTAGTAATATTATTACATCTCTCGGTAATAAATAAATAAAATATATATATATACTCTTTCTTGCAAATGGTACAAATTTTCACTAGATATTATAGTTTGTATAACAAAGATAACTTTACTTTTTAAGAAATATGATAACTACGTTACACTTTTAAGTGTAACGAAGCAATTGCAACACAATCATCGGATTCTATAATAACATAAAAATTCATTTCGGAACCTCACTCATTACGATTTCTTTTATTAATTGAACCCTAATATTTATTACCCTTTCTTTTCTTATTTGAACAAATTGTGGGGTAATTTTATTTTTATTTTTTTTGTCCGAAGCAACCACCCCCCATAATAATAATGACAAAATTGAAGTCGTATGTGATTAATGTAAGGTTTTAGATTCGAGTCGTCCTCTTAAACACAGTCCGGGGGTGAGTTTTCGGAACAAAGCAATTTTCCCCCAGCATGCGTTAAAAGTCAACATACCATTTTGATCATCATAAAAGCCGCCCAAGGCATAATAATCAAGCTTTTACGAGGAAAATGTCTTCGGAATGGATATGCCGTGTAGCCTACAGTGAAGAGGGTCCATAGATCAAGGGGCAGGAAGAGAGATTGGATTGTGGTCGTGGCATTGGGCAGCAGCAGGTAGGAACCTCCTGACAGGGTGTGATGGATGAGGGAGACAAGACACTTGGGCCCCACCATACAACAACTCCTTTTTTTTTTTTTCAAGTCCTCGAATCTCCTCCTTGTGGGTGTGATTTTATTGCCGCATTTGATAACCCCTTAATCGCGGTACCAGGTTATAATTTGCGTAAAATCACAACATTATCTTGCGTAATTGTGTGATTATTGATCTGTGCATCTAAATCTATCGTACTGCTAATGTTGCTTCCCGTGACGATGTCAAGTCATCCTTCAATTGAATTTTCAGAAATTTTACGTGGTAGCCCGAGTACTCTATACCAGGGCGGAACAGGACAGAATACGCCAAATGAGCTTTTGTGGCCCCTCCAGAAGGAAAATATCCACGCACTGGCTCAACGTGAATGGTCTAGTATTATTGTGCTAGCCCGAAATCCTCTTTGTAGGGACCATATCCGCGAGAAGGAAAACCCTGCACTGCGAAGGTGGACCACCAGATGTTGCTTTATTATAATGGCGCTCGCTAGTCCCCATTATCAAGTAAAACCATCCATTATTTTTTTATCTGACGTAGTTAATTTTTATGTTTAGACACTTCTCCACAGTTCCATTCTTCGTAAATTGAGACTTAGCAGGGACAAAAGGAAGGACCACCCTGTACAATGTGCACCCTTTCATCGAGGGGATGTTATGTTAAGATGCTTTCCCCTGGGGGGGGAGCTTGGATTTAGTTTAAGCAAGATGAAAGATCTGTAGGCATGTGCCCGAGGATGTTATGCGTAAAGAGTCACTTCTTGTTTTTTTATTTTTTATTTTTATTTTATTTTGGTCACATACTTTTGGTTCCCAAAGGGCTAAATTTTTCTATTAGGTGCTGATTGTTGGGGACACATAAGGAAAAATCTGTTGCTAACTGGCCCCCATTAGTTATAAAGATATCGTCACTGCGCCCGCAATCAAAGTGGACTCGAGCTTTCTTCGTTTTCTTCTTCTTCTTCCTCTTTCTGTCCTATGCTGGGGGAGAAGATGAAGTGAAAAAATGGTTTGGATTTACTACCAATTTTCTCAAGTTGCCAATTAGAGTCCATTACATGACATTCTTTTATCAATTTTCGTGGGATTTGCCTACCGCATTCACAAGTCCTTATGGTTTGTGGAAGCCGCGGCAGCGGGGATATTGCTAATTTCGGTATTATTCTGAAGTTTGTCGTGGCAGAGTTCTCGCCATCAAATTCCAGGGAAACCACGGTGGAGTCACGGGGCCAGCCTCTTTTTTCAGTTGGGTCAAAAAGAAAAGATGGAGAGAGAAAGCAAACCTTCGGACTAACATCCAGCCCGCCCAAGGAAAGCTGCAAACTAATTCTACAAAGTCGCTGCATACATACATGGGTACGCAATCTAAAGGGTCCGGATCGCCAAGTGTAGTCATGCCGGTGGCTATTGGTTAGGCATTAATCGTATGGATGATGCAGCAAAGCAGTGAGGACATTTTCCTGTGTCCTCTGTCCCGGCTAACATGGTAAACAGCTAGCAAGCATAATATTCATCACGCCATTTCTCCGAATCAACCTAGGATTTCCTTGTTGAAAAGTCAACTATATGCTATTCGCGGGCCACACTACAACCACTGGTAGCTTCCATTCTGTTGCCACGAATAGACCGAGACTTCGATGGCCACCCGTTATTGCATTGCTTCCTCGCTTTCTGAACAAAAACTGCAAGAACCCTCTTGCTCGTCTGTATGCTCCGGACGTATCGGCAAGTTCTTTGAGCAACTATTCAAACTGGTTAGAGAGCAGTTCGTTGAGGTCCAATGTACAAGGACGAGTTAAAGTTTTGTGCAAAACTGGAACTTTGGTAGTGTTCCATCCCGAATGTATAGACAATATTTAACGCCCTACTTATTTTAGGCAATGACCAAATATATATATGCACGAATCTCACATGAATGATGTACAAGCATCAACAGACAAGAAATGCACAGCATCCCCTGTATCATTGCACAAGGTAATTGGTTATCTAAATGTTTCCCTTCGACATCAACCTGATAATGTTATCTTTGTGCAAACACCACCTAACTATTAACCTTACGCATATAATTATGTCTTTGCACTTCGTTAGTCATCTAAAACCGAAAATACAAAACAGGCAGACCTGAACTAGCCTAGTTATTATTCAAACAAACAGAGTTAACAACAATACTAACACAGGTGCAAAGACAATTGGCTCACACAGAAATCCTATAAGCGTGTGAGCATGTAATCAGAACAGGAAGTAAAATGGGACGAAGCATAAATACTTCTTCTTGAGCTTTTTTCTTCTGCTGTTGGCAGCTTTCCTTTTTCCATCTTGTAATGCAATCTGGCCATCAGATGATGTGCCCACATCATGACAGATTGCCGATGGACCCTCATTTCCGTAACCTATTCCCTGATTTCCAATCGTATGTGGCGAAACTTTACCATCTGGATCTTTACAGCCATTATCTGAACCAGGGATGATCAGATCAGTTCTGTGAGTTTCCTCTTTAGTTGGCATATTTCCTTCAATGCTGAGCACAGGTCCTCTTAACAAAGCATCTGAATACAGTCAATTTCTTTTAGTAAGTTCTACATTCACCAAGATTACCAATAAAAAATAAAAAAACACCACAGCAACTTTGACAGTATGTTTCAGTCAAAGCACAAGTGAAAAAATCAAACATAGAAAATGTATACAAAAAGAATGAACCTATAAAATTGGAGATGCAGGCACTATCTGGATGAGAACACTCAAGATAATTAGACATCATTAACAGATTATTGCTCTTTATAATAATTTCAACTAATAAAATTTACAACAGATCTCAAGTGGCATTATATCTAAAATGGTCCCAATCGGTTACAACGGGGTAACCAATGAAAAGTGGGGTCAATACAATCTACACAGGCGAAAAAAATGTGGGAAGAGGTACATAAAAAAAAATATGGGGGAAGGAGTTTTAAAAGATGCCATTTGTAATCACATGGCACAAGATACTTAGTAGCAGTTTTCCTATGAGTTATTACAAGCAATGGTAATGAGAAAAATGGTATGTGAAGTGCATAAGGCTGTGGGCTCCCAAAGAAAATTCCAACCAAGGCTCAGATAAGTACCGAGTGCATGAACCCAAGTCTGCTAAAAGCAATGGAAATTGGTGCAAAACAGATTTTGCACTTAAAGCATTAACCCATGAAGATGGGAGGCATATCATAACTTCTTAGACTTGAGTGTCATGTGCATTTATCAGGAGAACTTGGAATCAAGAAAGAATAATATGCATCTGTGCACACCCTCCTCAGAGGTGCTGTGGAATTACAAATGCACAGGGAGGGTATGCATATGTGAATTTTTTTAAGGAGCATATTGAACATGGTACAGGGAATAGTGCCTCCACAAACCTGGAGCAGGCAATGTAACCAAATCATCTGGTCTCACAGGTGCAGTGACACTGAACTTGCAACTGGCATTCTCCCTCACTAAGTCTTTGCTAATATCAGATTCCAGGTCTCTCAACAAAGCCACTGAATCAAAGCATTCGTCCGATGACATTGACAAGCAGCTTGAATTATCTGAACTTGAAGAATGTGATGCTGGAGTGTCAAGGTCAAGCAATTCCAAGTAGTCACCTCTGGAGAAGCAATCAATTTCAGGTGAAAACTCCACCCAATGATTCTGAGGACTCCCTGTGACAGTCAATTGTGCAATTTCATCATCCTTGTTCACCTACAAAAAAACAAAAAAAAAAAACACTCCTCGGATTCAAGACAGAAAGAGACATGAACCGAGGAAAATTATTGTTCCTGTAACACCAAGATTAACCAACAGACAACAGAAGCAAGACAGGAGGCTTCATAATTAGTTGCAATAGTCTTGCCTATACTTAATTTCAAGATCTGCATTTAATCAGAGATACTTTAGCACATTAAAGATTCAGCATGCCAGCTCTACAATCCATTATTTTTATCCTTCTATTTTATGCTGGAACTCCTCACTCCTTGCAGCTTCAGCAATAAAGGTTGTGTGTTTAAATCCCTGCTCCTTTAATTTCAACTCACTTTTTTTCACTCAAAGCTTGTATTTTTACACCAAGACTTTTATCTAGTATTTTCTCCAGGCCCCCAGTTTACTCTTTGGAAAGTATTATTTACTAGACTTCTACCATTAAATTGAGCTACAAAGTTCCTTCTAATAATAATAACTGAATTTAAATATAATTGCTAGACTCAGCTTCAACATAAAGATAAATGCTCAAGACAGTCACAAGCATCCAACCTAAGTGGCCAATGAAAAACATGCTAATTTTCTGATATATCAAAAATAAAAAATAAATAACATGCTAGGATCAATGTTTATGCACCTCATGCTCCCTTGTAGATCCATTTCCTTTCTCATTGTCACTCTTTTGAAGAATGGAATTTGATGAGGGAAAGCAGGTTTCACTGGCAATGCAGGGGCCAGGTAGTCTTTGCTGCTTACCATGATCTAGACCCATTTCACCCCCAAGAAAGACTCTGCATAGTGAGCTGGCTTCCTGCAACATATCCAACCAAACTGGCAGTTGACTAGCAGGTTGGGTGGAGAATGAAAACGAAACACAAACATCACCAAATAAGAATAAAAGGGCAGCATGGTACATAAATTACCTTTTCCTTGATGTTTTCATCTCGTCCTTTTCGAGTTATCCAGTACACTTGCATTAACCAATCAGTTCTAAGCTCATGAGGAACATGGCCTTCAAAGAATTCAAGGGTGGTTCTCCAACCAGTAATGATGGAGTTTGAGAATAATCTACAAGCCTCCCCTTTGACCTTCCAGTTTCCAAGTTCCATATTTTCATTCTCGTTTGTGCAAATCAAGTACCAGATATTATCTGTATAAGAATCTTAGTGAGCTTTGCACTTTACAATGCTAAGCTGATTAAGAATCAAATTTCTTATTTGCAATGCCCGTAAACTATTCTTGTTAAGCAAAACATGATAGCCATTCCACGTGGAAAAAGAGAAAAAAAAAAAAAAAACCATGCATTTCATACAACTTCGTGAAATAAAAAATTCGGCTTGCTTGAATGGCGGATTCTTATCACACAAATTCAGCTGGCCTAATAAGGTAACCTAAAAAGAAGATATTTCACAGCCATGCATTCACTAGATAGTCCAATATGTTGGGTCATTACTCATTACTCATGAATATACTATTAGACCAACTATCTCGGTCGTGGGCTTAATCCATTGTATTTCTCTCAATTGATGATATGCAGAAAATAAGGAGATTAAAATAACATCATTTGTAAAAATTGGAAAGGGAATGCTATGTAAAATATTTTGAAATCCACCACTTGATTTTTATAAATATGCATAGCAGCATGAGCAAATAAGTGGAGGCATAGAGAACAAGAGAGCCTATGCAGTTGGGATGTGTTTACAGTGAAATGGGTAAAAGAAGAGCATAAATACAAACAAAAGTGTATAGGAATATGTGTGTGAATACATCTCTGCATCTACCATATGGAGTTATGGACATGAGAGTGCCATGTGTTATTTTTTGGTATGTAGGGACTAGGGGCACATCAAGTCTTATTGTACATGGCAAACCACACTCTCTATGTTTACAGAGTGGTGCGCTCTCAACATAGTTGCACCTGCAGAACTAAGCGTGTTGATCCTTATCCAAACTTCAACTGTTTTTTCTATCAAGATTACAATGAGTTTCATAATGCCCTATGTCAGTCAATGAATAGATGACAAATTTGAAAGAACAAAGATAAAGATGCCAGATTATACAGGGCATAAGGATATAAAACGGTAGGATTGTTGACTAATTAAATCCTCAAAATATTATGCCCTGGTGTGGCTAGAGGAAGAACTCCTACCAGGTAAATTTGATGGCACATAGCAATAAGGATTGACATCAGCAATCACATTCCCTGGAAGAGGGAATCCCCTCGTTATTTTCTCCAAGGAAATAAAGATATCTTCTACATTAATATCAGAACCAATATCCAGAATTGTTGGAGGACACATCGTGACTCAATCCAAAGGGACAGCAAACAACACTGCTCCAAAGTCTCTCTCTGCACTGGCACTGACTATTAAAGGGAGGGATGTCAGTCAATGATAGAAATCAACAGACGACCCCGAGCCAAAGCTAGCGAGACCAAAATTAAATTCAATACATAGATAAACTAAAATCGGGCAGAATCCAAAATCAAAACTTCCCTCCCAGGTGTTGAAGATACCCACCGAAGAGCATGGAGATATAATAGGGAAAAAAAACAAAAACAGAAAAAAAAAAAAAAAAAGAGCGGGTACGCTAGCAATAGAATCTAGAGACATAACCATATTTTCCTCATTCCCCTCCATTTTCTTACGAACCGATCATACGGTCCACGGACAGAAGTCAAAACGCAAAACGCAAAACGCAAAACCACAGGCGATAAGGCTTAAAAATTTAACCAATTTCTTTCACAGAAGCAAAGCCCCGCGATTGAATTCACAGAAAACACGATTTTAAGGCATGATTTTCCATCTCGGATCTAATAAAATCATCACAAGTATCCCGATAACATTTTAATTTCCCTTCATTTTCCCAGCATCCAAAAAAACAAAAAGGAATCTTTAATGAAAGAACCAAAAGAATATGCAAGAATCAGAATATTCAGTGACAGAAACTAAAAAGAATTCCGAAAAAAGAAAAAGGGAGCTTAAGTACGAGGATGATGATGATGAGAGGAATCATTCTAACCTTAGTAAGGGCAGAGTAGGAAAGAGAGCAGGCGATCACCACCTCAATAAACTTCTACGCTACTCTAACTGAGCACGGCTCTTGCAGAGGGAGGAGTGCTTATATATAAGAGTAGAGTAGAGTAGAGAGAGAGAGAGAGAGAGCAGAGACTAGAGGGACGGCGGAATGCACTATTACTACTTTTAACCATGGTTAAGAACTTGTCTCAGCGTTGCACTTGCTGATTTCTCGCTCCACTTGGCCACTATGATGTTATTACGTGGCTTCCATTCATTTGCAAAGCTTATGCAGTCACCTAAGAACTGATGCCTCTTTTTTTAAATTTCTTTTATTTATTTATTCTTTTTAAATTTTATTTTTTGTCGTTCCCGTTCCTTAAGCAGCTGCTATATACATGGAAAATTGAATAATGTAACAGGCTGAGAAGTAGCTATAACGTTCAAATACAGGCTTTTTTAAAAACATAAAAATAAAAAATAAGTGTTTTTACTCTCTAGGAAATCATCTAAATATGTTCCAGAAGAAAAGCCTTTGATTCCATCAATAATGTTATTCTATGATGCTCTTTTTCTATCAAAAAAAAAAAAAAAGGTTATTTTATGGTATTTTGCTTACCACCCATAACTCAGCGAGGTTTATTTATTTATTTATTGGTTCTAAGCACTTCAATTGCTGGGTTAATGGTTTGACGGTTATACATAGACTAAATCGTGACTGATGCATAATTTTAAATTTCACTGACTAATAATTTAACATTTGTTACCCTAAAAGATAAGCACAACATGGTTGACACGGGCGGATCGGCATTCCAAAAATATATTGTTTTTTTCTTTACTTTTGTAAAATTGCAAACCACCCCCCCCCAACTTCGAAAATATTTCTTGCCCCCTTTGGCATCCTGACCTCCCATTTCAAAATGGTTGATTTTCTTTCTGTTTACTGAGCGAGTTCTGAGAGAGTTCAAAACAAAAAACAAAAAAAAAAAAAAAGGAGAGGGGTGGTTTTAGTCTTCTGAAACATAAGAAAAATCAAAGACATATTTAAGGGTGATCTTGTCAATTAGACAATTACATACTTTTTTTTTTTTTCTATAAGTTTTCATAATCGTCTTCTTCCCTTTTTATTAAAATAAATCTGTAATTTTTGTGAGTGTCTGAACTTTGTGATCTTCGTAATTTTTATAATCTTTATAGCATTCGTTTCATTATTTTCATATTTAGCTCACTTATTCATCCATATTTTTCTACTTTAATTTAACATGGATATTTTTAGCTTATATTTTGATTCTTATCAATGAAAATAATGATATATATATTCTTAAATTGCATAAATTATTAATGCCTTATTCCCAATAATTTTTCTGTCCATGATTGTTGGTATGAAGTTTCTTAATAATAATCAACATTCGTGGATATGAAGTTTCACAATATACCAACAACTTTCACTTTTCTCGTCTACACTCCATCTTTTTTCTTTGTATGATGTAATTCAACCAGTGGTATACGCCACACTTCATTATATGATTAATCAATATAATTAATAGATATACAATTTTATAACGTTATCTATATACGTGGGTGTTGGGGTCAGGGTGATCAGAACCATGATTCACTCTATCCAAGTCCATGTAACTGGACGTTCTAGTTCCACGAAACCTTAACGATAAAGAAAAAAAGATACGAGGACAAAAGATGGATCGACATGGTCACCATCCATGGGAGAAAAGGCACGGTGGGCTTCATTCGGAACCTGCATCCCTTTTTTGGTCAAAGACCTCTGCGAAAGTGCTTTTCGCCTAAAATAGTACTGCTGGGAAATGAGATTTTTCCAAACAATTGAGAAACGAGAGGCGTCGGAACGTCCCATTGTCAGGGTGCCGACCGAGACGAGCAAAGACTTATCGGCGCATAGGTTAGAATACCAGTCAAAATGTCAAAAGCGTTATTGCTGATGTCACGTCATGACCAATGTCAACATTATCTTCAATTAACATATCCACGTCGTCGTAAGATCTCAGAGGGTTCTAGAATTGCACGCACACGGAAAAACCTGTAAGAAAAGGAGTAAAAAGGTTAATTTTATTTATCTTATTTAAGAATTTTTATTGTTTTTCTTTCTTTTTTTTCATTAAAAGTCATCTTATTATGTTAATTAAATTTAATTTATATTAAATATTTTTTTATCAAATATAATTACTCAAAATTTATTTATATATTATATTATTAAAATTGTTAATGTGAGTATAAATTTTAATTTTATTTAAAATTAAAAACAAAAATAAAAAATCTTTTCAAATGCTACAATCATTCTTCTCTCTCTCTCTCTCTCTCTTCACCGTTTTACGACATCGTTTCATGTCCGAGCCAAACGCTCACGGAATCCGAAGCATTTTTATTTTCTAATTTTTATTTTTTATTGGGAGATATTTCTGGCCGCCGTCATAATCTCCGCTCAAGCAAAGACCGATATTATTAAAGAGAGAGAAAAAGATTAATTATATTTAGTGAGCAGAGGATTTTTTTTTAATTATTAAAGAGAAGGAAAAGATTAAATATAATATTTAAAAATTATTTTATTTTATTAATTTATTTAGTTTTATGTAAAAACTAAAATTATATCATTGTCAAAAATTTTAATGATAGGACAATAAGAAGAAAATACAATTTTCTTGTAATATGCAGATAATTGTCAAATAATTGTACCTAACAAAAAAAATATATTTAATGTAAATTGAATTTAATTAATAAAATTAATATTTTTGATAACTTAAGAAGATAAATTAAATAAGTATAATTGTAAAAACTCTCAAATATAATGAATTCAATTAATTTTTTTTTCAAAAAAAATAAATAAATAAAAGATCTCAAGATAGGAAAAAAAAAGGTACTGCCAACTTACAGGGGCAGATCCATTTATTCCAATGCTAAAGACAAATATCAGAACTTACGGGGGAAACTCAAAGTAGTTTGGGGGCAGGTTGAGGGAGCTTACACGCTGTGATCCATTAAGGAGCCCCGAGCAGGTAGGATGAGGAGGGGGCTGTGTGTTCATTCATTCTAATTTCAATTCCGAGAAGTTAGAAGCGAATAATATTTGGGAAGCGTAAGTGATTGGGCTTTTGTAGACGACGACTGATGATGTAGACGACGACTTCAGTGCAACGCTTTTGATGAACCCAAAAATAAAATAATAATAATGATATTCGTTCGGCTTGATTTGGACTAAATTGACCAATCAAATGGTAAAATACAAAAAAAATTTTAAAAAAAGGCCCGAAGCTGCGTCTGGACCGAAAGGCCCAAAGGGAGCGTCGTTTGGGTGGCCCAACCTCGAGGCTAAAAGGCCCAAAGCAGAAGCTGGAGGCGGAGGACTGCGGGCCACAACACACAAAGGACTGGAGTGGCCAGAGAGCAGCAGCAGCAGCAGCGGCGGCAGCTTGTGCTCATTTTAATGGAGAAGTGGAGGAATTCTGGCGACCGGCTATCTGCTTTCACGGAATCCGGAATTTACCGGTTTGAAAATTCAAACGCTGCGTTTCTTGACCCGGTTCGCGTGCTGAACCGCTCGTACACCCGGTTTAAGGTTTCTCCACCCGCTTATTACTCTCGTTTCTTCGGTTCCAAGGACGACCATCAGGAAACCGCCGTCCCTACAAGTTCGAAGAAACGGAAGCGTAAAGAGGAAAAACCTCCCGCTTTAAACGACAGGGAACGCGCCGCCGAGCAACGCCATCAGGCAAGTATCCATATCCTCTCGCCGTTTGATTTGGCTATTTTAGGGCTTATATGTTTTTATTTCGAATTTTGGCAGCGAGCGAGGCCCATGTTACTGAAGGCGCATGAATCTTTGATGCAAGCGACCGACCTTTTGGCGATTATGAGGAATTTGCGGAGCGATTCGCGTTCTCCAGCAGAATGTAAAAATTTGTCAAGGAATTGTACTCAGCAGTCCCTTGCTGAGCTTGGGCGAGTTTGGCAAGCTCCTCTGTATGACATAGCCCTTAATTTCCGCCCGCCGAGCGAGGATGGAGGTCAGTTTATTAGATTCCTTTGAGTTTGTGCTGATGAAAAATGCCGGAAGATTATACAAACTTCGTTAATCTCTTAATCGAAAATGAGGGATTATTTGTTATTTTTAATGCCTAAGGAGAACATGCGAAGCAGGCGACCGGCTTGCTACCAGACCTGAATCCAAGGAAATATTCAGAAAGAAAGAAAGAAAGAAAGAAAGCTAAAGATTCATGAACCTCAATTTTCCATTAATAAGACTAGTGATGTTCGGATATTTGTTTGTCAGGTTGCCCAATTGATCAATGCGGTCTGCAGAGGGTGCTTCCTGCATTCAATAATCTGGTTGTTAATGAGACTAGTGATGATGTTGAGGCAGATTTTCTGGACAGGAAATATATAATACCTAGAGACAGCTGCTTCTACATGGTATTTTTGACTCTGTGATTATATCTTTTTGGTTATAAATGGGAACCATCTGAAAGAATGCAAGCTTTAATTCTTTGATTTTGGTGAATCTATGTCATGAGATCCTTTTAAAGTTTCTTTTTTTCTTCGCATTATTGCTGGGTTGTTTTTATGTACTTGGCCTTACAAGTTTTTTCTTGCATTTTTGCTTGTTCCTTGCATCATGCTGAAGTCTGATCTGGAGCAAATTCACAACCTTGGTCCTGGTAATTGTTGACCATTGTAACTAAAATGCTTTTCCCAGATTACATACTGTGTTTGCAATAGTTTATACATGGAATTTCCTGTATTTGTCAGTCATGTACTTCATGTGGACAAGCTAGTCTTAGGAGTGTGATCTGATTGATGGCCCCTTCGCTGCTACCATCTTTGTATTTAGATGAGAAAGCTTGATTTATTGCCACGGAGTCCGTGTTAAACTACTAGGAGAAGCATTAGTTTGTGCATGAAATTTTTTGCAGGTCTCTATTATTCCAATGGAATTCATTGCTTGGTTTTTTGTGCAGCCAAATCTACTGATGGCTTCAATATTATAGTAGTCGATCCACCGTGGGAAAATGCAAGTGCTCATCAGAAACTCCGGTAAGTTACTGCATTCATATGTGATTTGAGGTTTGTGCATGAATTCTGTTGGAAATAAACAAGACAGTTTAATTAGTCTCTCCTAGGCATAATTGACTATGACAGTTCAATTATTCTTTAGGTACTCCACTTTACCAAACCGTTATTTCTTGTCCCTTCCTATCAAGCAACTTACTCATGAGGATGGAGCACTCGTAGCCTTATGGGTGACAAATAGAGAGAAATTGCATGCTTTTGTGGAGAAGGAGCTATTTCCAGCATGGGGAGTCAACTATGCAGCAAGTATTTACTGGTTGAAGGTTCTGTGTGTGTGTGTGTCTGTGAGAGTTACCAATCTCCAAAGTGTTATGCCAATGATTTGATTTGGTTGAACTTGAGCTCTGCAGGTGAAACCAGATGGCTCATTGATTAGTGATTTGGACCTCTTTCATCATAGACCTTATGAGTGCCTTTTGTTGGGCTACTGCAATTGCAAGGTGAGAGTGTGCAGTTGCCATCTAATTTGGCTTGGTCTTGGTGTAGATTGTTTTGATCTTTAAGTTATTTCTTTGAAGCTTATGTTGTAGTTCTTTTGCAGCGAATGGATTCTCGATGGCTGTCAAACTTGAGGCATGTGAAAGACGATAAAGTCATCATAAGCATCCCAGGCGACTACTCAAGGAAACCTCCACTTGGAGGTAATTTTTGGACATGGTACTTGGTCATTTGGGCATTGCACACACAATGGGGGTCAGGTTAATTGGCTTTTGATCTTTTTATTCTCTAGATTTGCTTTTTCATCAGTCTTGCTCCATCAAAAACAGATTTCTAAAATTCAAACATAGTAATTGTGGCCTTCAGAAATTCTTCTGTGGTTCCATTTGTCTCTAAAGTAGGTGTTACATAGCTAAATGGAGTGTGAGTTCTGATGTAGGTTATCCTGTACCAGAATATGTTAGGTAGATAGATATGTATAATTTTCACTTTACTCCTCAACATCGACAGGGTTGCTGCTGGAGCATGTTCCCCACCATAAACCAGCTAGGTGCCTTGAGCTATTTGCTAGAGAGATGATAGCTGGATGGATTTCTTGGGGAAATGAACCACTCCATTTTCAGGAGTCGGGCTATTTTATCAAAGATGAGATAGACAATATATCTACCTGAAGACACTCGATAGGGTAATACCTAACAGAGCTTGAAGCCCATGGCATTCCCCCTTTCTAAGGGCATGCTCCCTGTAAGCAGGTGGAGACTTGTCCGGGGAGATTAATTTGAAATTATATTTGTGGTCAATCTGATGCCAGGGAGTGCAACAAGTCATTGTATTCCTTTTGGTTTCATTTCCTTTTTGGGACTGTCTATGCTTCTGATGCAAAAAATTTACCTTTTGGTTTCCGTACACACACACACACACACACACAATAGCTCTTAAAACTTACTTTCATTTTCAAAATTCTTTCTTTTGTAAACAAGTAAGAGTCGAGTGATTTGCTTGAACTAAATAGTTACTTGTCTTTCTAGTGAAGGGCTAGGCTTATCATAATTCATAACCAAACCCAAAGCACTGAACCGTCACATCAAGGTGAGATACTTATCTATGGATGACATACTTAAAAACCAATCAGGTTAGCATGGTTGCCGGCAGAGCAAAACTCTAGGGTGAGGTGGGATTCAAATTTTGCCTGTGTCAAGTATCAGCAAAATGTGATTTTTAATTAAAATGTATATTAAAAAAATTAATAAACTGGCCAAATATTGAATAAATGATATATCTTGGGAAGATTAGATATTTTAACAAAAGATGCCAAAATGTGTCGAAAATAAAAACGAAGAAAAGCTGTTAAAGAAACTAGCGTTTGCGTCAGAATTCTTAAGAAGTAATTATATTGCGTAGTGAATTCATTTAAATTAGCCCCTTCATTATCATTTTTATGGTAGCTTAATTACATTGCGAAAATCACAATAATTGGTGCCAAAATCACTAATTTGAGTATTAATAAATACAATATTTAGTTAAGGCAAGACGTATTTGTTTGCCTAAACATACACGTCGCTCGAACAAGCAAGTAAAATTCACAGAAGAGAAAAGGCAAATAGAGTGCATAACAGGACGCGGATACAAATCTAACCTATTGATATAAGGGCATTCTAAGGCCATCGAAGGTAATCTGAATTTATGTTACCCCCTTTTGATGGGATCAGTGAATTCCAATTAAAATGGCTTAATCAATCGATGCGAGGACCAGACAAATTGCAAGGCGCTAGAAAGATAAATATTACTAATAAGAGCTCTAATTGATGCAGGCGAAAATCCAATATATCATGAAAAATAAAATGCAAAGTAAGTCTATTTCAGAGTTCAAATCTGAGAGAAAAAGTCTCGAAAAAAATAATTTTAAAAAATCCGAGGGTTCAAGTCTTTGAAATTGCACCCTCTTGTTATTTTTGGTTGAATAAAAACAGCATCCAGCAATTTTACATACAACAAAAGTAGCAAAACGGCCAGCTCAAAGGATAATTAAGATCTAACTGGAAAAAAAAAAAAAAACAATCAAAACCACTATAAGGTTCAGTGATTATTAAAAGTAGAATGACATTTACACAGACAGTGAGTTCTAGAACAATAAATTAGAATGAGGTTAGGTGCATTCGACTGAAAAAGGAAAAAGCAAAGTAAAACAAGAAACTGCGAGGAACCATGTTAAGTGATGATGCAAATTTAGACGTGAGATAACCATGTTAAGTCTGATTAGGTAAAGATTTGGCATCTTTGATTCCAGTCCCCTTCTTCGATGGGTTATTTTGAAGAAAAAGATCGCTGTCCGGCGGGCAAAACCAACCCTCTCGTATTGTACGGAAACAATCTTGTTCTGGTGGGTCCCTAATAAGAACAGTGTAAAATTGAAGAGCAATAAGGCAGTAAAGATGTCTCTTTTTTTTTGGTTAAAAAAAAAAAAGTAAAGATGCCCTTTAAAACGTTATTATCATCTTTGGTAATCGGGTAATAGCCCAAAACCCACTTGAATTCGGAGGGAGCGTGGGCAATAAAAGAACTATGATGTAAACAGGCTAAAACTTTTGGCACCCACGAATATCAAGTCGTTGTAGTATAGTGGTGAGTATTCCCGCCTGTCACGCGGGCGACCCGGGTTCGATCCCCGGCAACGGCGAATTTAGGATTATTTTCGTTTCCGGGAATTTGCCAATCAATTTCTTCTGATACTTTGCTTTGTTTGTTTTACTGAAATAAGGAATTTACCAGCAGCACTCCATCAGATTTTTCTTTTCTGATTTGCACTTCTGCAAGCATTTTATTTTAGAAGTATATGGGTTTTGGATTCAGAAAATGTATCTTTCGCTCTTTGAAGAAATATTCAAATTTTTTCGTTGAAACTCTTTGCTTGGGATTACTCTTGATCTTGATTTAGGGTATTGACCTGTCACTAAATGGACCCCTTTTTGGAGGCTGCTGTCTTTGTTGTAATTGTTTGATTTTTTCGTTTGTCCTTCATTGCTTGGTCTGCCCTTCTCATGAATTTATCAGTCTAGGGAAATGATTGCTAAGGGACTATTGAGGACAACACGATAATGCAGGCAGGGATTGTGCTGATAGTTTTGGTTTACTTTTACCCACAGGAGTATATATTCTCTGTTGGCCTCTTTTCAATCTCATATTTGGCTGCCTATTTTTCTGCATTGTTCATGCAGGCATAAACCAGTTGAACCTACCAAATTCATGGTGCTGGAAAGGATGGTCTGTCGAACTTTGAAATCACCGTTCAACCTGATGAAGGCAAGCAATTTGAACAATAATCGAGATATGTTCTGTCTCCTGACAAGCTCTGTGCTTTTGAGATTTTCTTTAACGTGCGAATACTTTTTGGGTTTCCCACTCCAAAATCTTTTGTTGCTGTCTTCAAAATTAACAAGTGCATTTCTCAAGGATGGACTTTGACCCCCTTCGGGTTACCCGCCTTCTTTATCCCCTTTTCCATATAGACTTGGACATTTTTAAAGCTAAATAATAATAATAATAATAATAATAAAATTTAAGAGTTTATTTTTTAAAATAAAAAATCATAAAAATACTTAAATTATAAGTAATTTCTCTCTCTCTCTCTTTTTTAAAAAAGAAAGGTTTAAAATATTTTTTTCTTCTTTAAGAAAATAAAAAAAGAAGCTTATGAGTACTTTTTTTTAGAAATTATTATTTTTATTTTTTAAAAATTGGGAGTATTTATATTAGGTGGATTTTAGATATATAAATAATTATTAATATAAATTAAATAAATTAGAATACGTATTATATTATAATTAAATAAATTAGATATATATTAAAATTATATTTTATTAAAATATTAAAATAATAAATTAATTTTAAATAAAATCAATGGTGAGAGTTTTACTAAGAAAATTGTAATTTAATTCAAATAGTTGAATATTTATGAAATTAAATAAACATTGTAATATAAATAAATCACTAACTTTCTCTTTATTTTGACAACATATACTTATATTAGTATTAAATTCGTATGATATATAAATTTATAATACTTATTGAGAAGTGAATTTTCTTATATTTTATTTAAATGAAAAATTTATAAAAAAATAAATTTAAAAGTAGACAAATTATGAAGTTTTTTAAGAAAAAAATAAATTTAAAAATATTTCTTTAAAAAATAAAAAGAAAAAATTATGATTATTTTTCTTTTTTAGAACTTATTTTTCTTTTTTTTTATTTTTAATCATGAATATTTGTAGTGGACGAATTTAAATATATGTAAAACATTTTTTAATATAAATTAATAAATTGTAATATATGTTATATCAAAATTAATTAAATTGTGTAAATTAGATATATATTGAAATTTTATTTTATTCAAATATTAAAAAAATTACAATTAAACTACTAGGTTAGTGTTAAGTACTAAAAAGTTCATAAGAATATACTTAAAAAATTCTAAAATTAAACATATGTCTTTATATAAACAAAATTGACAATGTTATAAAAGGAGAATAGTTGAGTTTTTTCTTAATTTACATAATATATATTTACATTAAGTTTACACATGTATATTGCACACATTAAAATTGAGATTGATTTTATCTATCATAGGTAATTTATGAGTTTTTAAATTTAGATTAATGACAGAGTAATTGAATA
Organism: Bruguiera hainesii; assembly: GCA_023213295.1. Lineage (NCBI taxonomy): Eukaryota > Viridiplantae > Streptophyta > Magnoliopsida > Malpighiales > Rhizophoraceae > Bruguiera > Bruguiera hainesii. Next base: position 3,399,909 of record JAHOYR010000016.1, read on the forward strand.
AAATTAAAATTAAATGATTGACAAAAAAAATAAAATCAATTTTATTGTTGTATATCGATTATAATTAAATATATAATTAAAATTTAATTAATAATATTATTATAATTAATTACATATACTAATTCAAAAAAAATTCTTGAATAAAAAATTTAATATTTAAAATTGAGTAATTTGGTTGAATGAAAGTAAAAGAGTAATATTGTAAATTACATGTTCTTGATTTTAAAGTGTGAGAAAAAGACTTCGAAACGTTAAGTTTATTAAAATATCAAAAAAGACTATAAATCAACAATTAGATTAATATAAAAAATTACAAATCATCAAAATCTACTAAAAAATTTTTAACATTAAATAAATACTATCATATAAGTGTTTTTTTACTAAAAGATTATTAAAAATTATTACAATTTTCTCAATATTGGCAATATTAATATACATATTGATTAGGTTTATAAATGTGCATTATGTAGATTCTAGATATTTAATTAAAAGTATTAAAATAAAAAACAATTTAAGGTATACTTATAATAATAATTAATTAAGCTAATTAATATTTAATTTATTCTTAAGAAAGAGTAATTGAGCAAAATTAAAATTAATTTTATTATTACCATGATTAGTAGTTTAGTTAATTTGAGAATGTTTTAAGTTTAAATTCCTATTAGAATGGTTGAATAAAATTTAATTGAGTGATTGACTTAATTTAGATTTTTAACTATGATATTCTACTTAATTTAGGTGTTTAAAAAAATCAAATTTATTGACATTTCTAAAATAAATGAAATTTGTTAATAACTTTTAAAATTAAGAAAAATTTGCCAAGTAGTGAAACATTAATGAAAATTAAAATTATGAGTATTGTTTTTTTAACTCTTTAGGGAAAAAAAAGTGGAAAAGTAAAAAGATATGAATTATATACATTTTTATTTTTTAAAAAAGAAAATTTAAGTATAGTTTTTTTTAAAGAAAAAAATGAATTTGGGATAGTTTTTTTTTTTTAATTTTTTGGGATAGTTTTTTTTTTTAATTTTTCTTTCTTTAAGAAAAAAGAAATCCAAAAATAATTTTATTTTGTAGTAGTTTTTTTTTCTTAATTTTCTCTTTTAGAACATTAAGGAAATTAAATTTTTAAGTATTTGAAGGAATTTTATTTTTTTCCATTTAAATTAAGGATAATATGCCACATAAGCAAAATTAATTTTATGACTACAAAAATTATTATATAAAATTAAAAAAATTAATTTAGATATAATGATATAATTATTTAAATTCTTAATTTTAAATTTAAGGTTCAATCTTTATTTCTTTACCGATAAAAAATGTTAAAGTTATTATTATTATTATTATTGAAAATACAGAATAAATATTTTTTTATTTTTAATTAATAATTAGATATTTATATTGTGAATAATTAGTGTTAAGTTGTTAATTTTGCAAAAATAATAGACATTCACGTTATAATATTAATTTTTATTTTCATAAATAATTTAGAGTTGACATTATTTTAATTAAATGAAATATAATTTATATTGAATTAATTTATAATAACTAATTATTTTATTAAGTAATAGTGTTACTAACTATTGTACATAAAGATATTTACGATTATGTAATTATTTTTTCTTATAAATATATTATATATTATATATTATTTATTTTATTAAAATAATAATTGCTTGACTTTTGCTAATTAGTAAAATGTGGAAAGAACTATTGAAATTAGGAAAGAGTTTGACTTATGGTCTAAAAGAATTAGTTGACTATAACTTAAATTGGTTAAGATTATTATTTATAATTAATACACTAATTTATTTATAAATTTATTAAAAAATTTTAAAATTAAATATATATCGTCATGTAAATATCTTTTTTTTACTTAAAAAAATTATCCAAAATTATTAATTGTTAGTAATACAAATATATAACTCCAATAAGCTTAAAAACAACTCTTCACTTATAAACACTTTTGGCTTGTCCTCTTTCACTAAAGTAGGAGTGTTGTTAGCATTTAGAATCCACCAACGCATAACAAAACAATACGTCCCTCTCGTTTCTCAGTGTCGGCGCAAAGCGATGCGCGAGTGCATTCAGCGCGCGTTGCTGTTCAGCAATCAAGTTACGAGGATCCCTGAAATGCAGAGGCAGTAGCTGAACGAGTCAAGGGAGAAGCCGTTGGCAACTGTTTCTGTAGGCAAAGGTGCAGTTCTGTCTCAGTGCATGTAGCCTCCAAAAATGGACTTTTAAGCAGCCGATGCCACGAGCCAGCTGCGTAGGATTCATAGGTTTGCATAGGGATGTCCTTCCGTTTGGACAGAATGGAGTAGTATTTAATTTCAATTGGAAGCCTAGAGCATTCGGCTTAGTGTGTGGGCTTACGTTATAGAATGGATTACGGGTCCAATTTGCTTTTCGGCTCAGCATATCACATGTGATCATATTTATTTTTTCTTTCTTTTTTTTTTTTTCAGTCAAAGGCGGGCTCTGGGTGTTGCTCGGATGCATCCATTTTTATTATAAAGAAATAAAAAACAAACGAAAATTGATAGTCGTCCGTTCTCTATGGCCAAAACCAAAATATGATCACTGAAATCATAGAGGCGGGTTGCGGCCATTTGAGTGGGTCCCTTCCTCGGCTGCTAAATTAATTTAACGAAAATCGAATCAAAATTATTAAAAATAATTTTTAATTTAAATAAGTTATTTTATAATTTAGTTACAATTTTAGAAATTTAAAAATTATTGAAATTAAATCAAACTTTCTTGTAATATCAAATCATAAAAATTCATTTTATAAATATATAAATTAAATAAAAAATATTCAACTTCTCTTATATTATACAAATCTCTCACATTTAACACACTAGGTATAGATATTTTTTATATGTTTTTAATTATTTATTTTTTATTTTTTTAAGAATTTTATTTTCTTATTTTTATAGTTAAAGAAATTAAAGTTTGAATATAATGATTTTATTTATCAAATAAATTAATAATATTAAAATATTTATGTCAACTTTAATTTCAATATATATAATTTAAATTATCCAAATAATCAAATTAATTGCTATTAATAAATATTTTAATTAATTTTATTCTTATATTAATTTAATTATAATTATAAAAATTCTTAAATTAATATTAATAATTTAATTTAAATATAAAAAATTAAATCCACTCAAACGAACCCGCCCTTGCAAGAAGCAGCTTATTTATTTATTTATTTTATTTAAAAAAAAAAAACAAGAAAGATAAACGAGGATTTACACGTGGAAAGCTCTGCGTCTTTTGCTGGTGGTGCACAAAACAAACAGGTCAAAAAGCGTACACAAGAACACCGTCACATCCACATTATCTTGTACGATATTTTCCAAATCGACGGCTAAAAAGTAAGGTTGATCAAATTTCTCGATGCACTTGCAATCAGCGTCCCATTTCTAGAAACAAACTTTTTTTTTTTTTTAAATTGTTCGCCTTTCTCTCTCATCCTTTTTTGTTGAATTGTTCTTTTAATAATTGTTTTTTTTTTTTTAAGAAAACACACACACAAACACAACACACACACACACACACACACAACACACACGCCCAACACAAAACACAACACACACACACAACACAACACAACACACACAGAGGAATGCTTTTTCTGAGTCTTGGCACAGAGAGACAGAAAAGAAGGAGATTCTGCTTACTAAACATCCAGCGAAAGAAAGGGTATTCCTCGTGACTTGCTTCTGCGCTTTCCTCGCTCTCTCTTTTCTCTTTCCTTCCCGGAGTTTAAATCCCCTGCAACGCACGCCGGCTTAATTCACAAGATAGAGGGGGAGTTGCGGGTGAATGACGTCGGACGGGGCGACATCGGCGGCGGCGGCGGCGCCGAGGAGGGAGCCGTCGTGGAGGGAGAGAGAGAACAACAGGAGAAGAGAGAGGAGAAGGAGAGCCATAGCGGCGAAGATATTTGCAGGGCTAAGGGCTCAAGGGAATTACAATTTGCCCAAGCACTGTGATAATAATGAGGTCTTGAAGGCTCTCTGTGCAGAGGCCGGTTGGGTCGTCGAGCCAGATGGCACCACTTATCGCAGGGTAATCTCTCTGTCTCTCTCTATTTTTCTCCTTTTTATTTATAAATCTTTCTCTTGTTTTTGATTCCCCAATTGAATTTGGATTAAGGCTTTTTTGTAGTTGTCTCTTGTTTTTGAGTCTTGGTTTTGTCTGCTCTTTTTGGTTCTTAATTTTGAGAGGAAATGGATTGTTTCATTGAGATCAAGCTTGAAGATTCTCTCTCTCCCTCCCTCCTTCTCTCTCTCTCTCTCTCTCTTTACACGCATTCCTCTTAGATAAAAGGGTGTCATTGAAATTTGATTCCAATTCTTAAAGGGATCTGTAATTGCTGAACTTTGTGTGACTATTTGAATTTTCAACCAAGTCCGACTAATTTAGGATTAATGATGTTCGCTTGTTCTATTTTAAGAATGTAAAATCCTGTTAAAGAAGCTGCCTTTAATCACTCACTTGGGCTTCTTAATCTCAAATTTTGTCTAATTATTGGCAAAACGGCATTCCTTTGTTCGTCCAGGGATGCAGGCCACTCCCAATCGATATTGCAGGCAGTTCCAAGAGAGCCACCCCATACTCTTCCCAAAATCCAAGTCCGCTGTCCTCGTCGTTTCCTAGCCCAATTCCTTCCTACCAAGTCAGTCCCTCTTCCTCTTCATTCCCGAGTCCGACCTGGGTGGACAACAATGCCTCGTCCTCCACTCTTCTCCCTTTCCTCCAAAATGCCATTCCGTCTTCTCTCCCTCCTCTCCGGATCTCTAACAGTGCACCTGTAACCCCGCCTCTCTCTTCCCCAACCTCCAGAAATCCCAAACCAATTCCCAGTTGGGAATCCATTGCGAAGCAGTCCATGGCCTCGTTAAATTACCCTCTCTATGCTGCATCTGCCCCGGCTAGCCCAACTCGCCGTCAATTTAATGCTCCAGCCACTATACCTGAATGTGATGAGTCTGATACATCCACTGTTGAATCTGGTCAATGGATAAACTTTCAAAAGTTTGCACCCTCTCTGGCTGCAATGCCAACCGCTCCAACCTATAATCTTGTCAGTCCTGTGGCTCAGCAAATTCTGTTTGGTGATATGATCAAGGAGAATGGAAGAGGCATGGAATTTGAGTTTGGGAGTGGACAGGTGAAGCCGTGGGAAGGTGAGAGGATCCATGAGGTAGGTTTTGATGACCTTGAGCTGACCCTTGGAAGTGGGAAGGCTCGGAGCTAGGGTGAACTTGCTTGGAAGAGAATATGTAGTTCATGGCTTCATTGTTTCTGATAGAAGTGCAGATCTGAACCGATTATTCTTCTTATGAGCATTTACGTTGTTCTGTTCAATTTTAATGTCTTTCTAGTTTTTCATCTTCCTTTTCTCAATTGAGTTATCGCCTTTGATGACCAAAGAAAAAAAAAAGGAAAAAAAAGATGTACCGCATTTGCATTTGTAAGCTAATATGTTTGAAGTGTATGTGCCAATGGTACCAATATTAAAATTAAATGGAATGTCCTCTTCTTTGTAGACTGATAAGGCACAATTAAATGGTATCCACTTGTTTGATGTTTCTATGGTCTGCCTCGTTGTAATGGTCTCTTTGCCGTGATGCAAACCAAGTTTCATCTGTCAATACCGGTTTTATTGTACTTCCATCTTACTCATGAGACGAGATTGTCTAAGCTGGGAAGGGATGGTGAATCCACAACAAATCTGATATGCCAAATGTGAATCCTTTTGGTTGCTGTGGTAGTAGTGCTCTTCCAAGGCTATTATGTGCGATCCATTGCCTGTAGAGGGGGTTAGCTTTTGCATTGCATTGAGAGACAGATGAATGTTAGCTCGAGGGGAAATTCAAGGCTAAAACGGAAAGGAAGGTTCTTGGAGACTTTTCCGCGGAAGAGAGCCTCTTGTCACGTGGACACTCTATGACACTGTGTGTAAATGAAGGGGCTTGGTCTTCATCCATATATATTAACCTGGGAATTTGATGTTTGGGGCATGTGGCCTTTGTAATCACGTCATCCTCAGGTTGTACCCTGTGATGCATGGTTTCAAAAATTTTAATGCAGTCTTCGATTGCATTACAGTATCTCATCGACTTTGTATGATCAAAATATTGCTCAAAGTTTTCTGAGGTGACCTAAAGGACAATTTATCCATGAACGAAGATCAAACAAGAGCATTTCTTCCTCCTAGAGTACTCACGGGAATTTCCAAAACAAAGACGAGAAAAAAATAAGTAAAATACAACGTGTGCAACTTGCAATCATCTAGTATGTCGTACAATCTGGTTAGGTGAATTATACAACAGTTGAAACCTGGAAGTAGTCAATTAGAACACTCAAATGTGAAAACTAAATCATTATTTAAGAACATAAGATCCTATGTGGTTAGTAAGGAAAGAGATGGGGCATGCGCAATTCAGTCCTTGGATAAGGGTGTGCGTTCCAGCAGTTCACATACGACCTTCTGTCTCTTCAATTTTGGATTTCAAACCTTCCTTCTTGATATTATCATTGCACTCTTGATATCTGAAGCATGTTGTAAGATGATCATTAACAATTCCTGTTACTTGCATGAATGAATAAACAATAGTAGGCCCAACACAGCAGAAGCCTCTCCGCATTAGATCTTTGCTTATGGTTTCTGCCTTTGGTGTCTTGACTGGCACTTGACGTGCATACCTGAACCCATTTCTTAATGCCTTGTGGTTCACAAATCGCCAGCAGTAGTTGCTAAAGGAACCAAACTCTTGCTGGATCTGCAAATTGTGAGCAAATAAGTGGAAGTAAAATTAATCTATTTATCATGCAACTTAACTCCGAGACTATGAAATATGTTAAAGAAGATAAAGTTGATCCCCTCAGGATTTTGTTTCTTTGTGGATCAAAATGTCTATACAAGATAAATTATGAATTTCACCGTTGAAGTTGTTTTATATCTAGTTTGGCAACGTTTTGGACTGCAGTGTACTGCTAATTTTAGGAGAAAGAAAAGCCGAGTTCCACTTCCATTGGACGTTTACCTTGAGCACCTGCTGAGCATTTACCATGATTGCACGAAGTTTTGGTTCAGATAGCAATAGGTTCCCATTAACTTTCAGCGACAGCAGCTTCTTCTCAGTAAACTGTGCAACAGATGACGGGTCAAAGTTGTCAAAAAGCTCCCTGACACAATAATCCACTCAGGTCATCAATAGATGTATTAAGAGCAGCAAATAGAAAAATAGATAGAGTGTAAAACAACATACTTGAATATGTCTCTCATGTGAAGGATTGCTGGCCAGTTGAGTTCAGCTAATGCTTGAGAAAAAACAAGCAACTCAAAAAGCTTCCGATCATCACGAACAGGGACTCCCCATTCTTCGTCATGGAAAGATGTGTAAATTGGATCTGCCAATTGTAAGTAGACGAATACAATGTAGAAGATTGGTTAGTTTGGTTTTTCAAATAGACAAGTCAACTGTAGGAGCAGGAAGCAGCTAGTATAAAACAGAGGATGTGACCTAGAAAACGCACGTAAGACTATATCAGAACAACAAAAGAAAAGAAAAATGGCTTCCTGAAAATTCTACATAAAATCTTGTAAATTAGTATAGGTAGCTTCAGCAAGTGCTACCACGCCTGGTCACATTGGCATGCAATAGTGCATTTGCAGAAGGGCTAGATATAAACCTTCGTGATTTTTGTACACTGAAGACAGCTGCTGACATTATTCTTCATTTACCACATATTTATGCCCATTATTTTCCAAAAACATAATTAAAGTTCCTCGCCTGCCAACAATTATCTGTTCAGTTTTCAAACAACCATGGTCCAAATCTTTATGCTAAGGCACAATAGTAAGACTTTCCTATAATAAAATGGCAGAAGAACAAAATTTAAATGAACCCATGAGAAAACCTGACAGTCTCAACTCGAAGGTGAGTATTTCTAGCATTACCAGCTACATTATAAAAGATCCTATTATTCTAGCACAGGGAAAACGTGGCAACCACCCGACAACTTCACTAACCTTAAACAGCTTAGCTTTGTGGCATCTGCCCTAATTACAAAAACATCCTTACAACCATATTTAATGCTCAGACAGGGCTGACATAGGCCAGCAAACGACATTTTTAGCAGTTATAACCAGCTGAGAAAACAATTTCTATTATCATTAAACTCCATGTTTATTCTTAAGTCTCGGCCCAAAAACCAAATATCTCCATAAAATCAAATTTCAGCCAAGCAAAATTTTTAATATTGGCGACCTTTCAGATAGAAACAAATGGGGTTCCCGCAGAATTTCAACTCTCGGTTATGAGCTTACCGGAGTTCGGGGTGATCCAATCACACCTCTTGACCGGCCCTTTCCGTTCCGGTGAGACCTCTTGAGCGCCGCTAGGGGTGGCCTTGGCGGGTCTGAATCCGTTACGCTTCACGATCCTCGCAGAACTCGTCGCCACCTTTGCAGAGGAACCGCTCGACGAGGACAACGAAGAAGAAGAGGAGTTCGTAGAGCAGCAGCTGTCCATCGAGAGACTGTTTTTAACTGCCATTTCCGCCGTCCCGGACGCGGCGGGCTTTCTCGGTCTCGGCGGTGGCTTCTTCAAAACCTCGGTTTTCCGCTTGTTCTCCCCCGAGACTCTAGTAACTCTGTTCCCCGTCGGACCGAGCACCGGTCGCAGCTCGGATACCGGTTTTACCGGTGACTGGAGCTTACTGGCCACCGACATTGCTCAAAGCACAAACAAAATGGGAAACAAATTTTGAATCCAACCCTGCGAGGGTGGTGATTTTCTTGGGAAATGGAGCCGGGCTTGGGTGGAATTCGCTGACTTTGAGAGGGTAAAACGGGAATGGAGGACAGAGTTGGGGTTCGCAGGATGCGGAACTGAAGATGCTGTCGTCTCGTCGAGGGACAGCAGAGAGATTAAATATTGTGGAAACGACGGGCAAAAGGGCTGGGCTGTGTTTTTCATTTTATGGGGGTTTTAAAGACGAAAATGGCCATGGGAGAGCTGTACGTCTGCGTGGATAAGGTGCTGGTTATAGCCGGTTGTGGATCCCCGCGTGTCGGTTACTTTTTGTACCGTTTAATTTCAAATTTTCTAAGGTTGCCATTCTTGGTTATTTCATATTGCAACAATGCCATCTTGCTCTCTCTGTGATCAACTCTAACCAATATTCCAGATTAAAAGTGGTTAACCCAACAGATTAAAACCCTACACTTTTTCTTTTTTCTCTTTTCTTTTATTTTATGGAGCATCGCATATATTGGTTTAGGATTGAACCAAAACCCCTTCATTGTCCACGCTTTTGGTCTTATTAGTGGCAATTTACTTCTCGGATAACAATGCTGACATAAATTTATATATATCTACAGCACAAGGTTGTTTTATACTTTGGCCATATCATATGAAATATCATGTCATGACCTATATGGCCAGCAATTGTGCTAATGATATTATTGGTGGATCTTTGTTTGTCAAATTCAAACTTTGATGTTAGTGCGGCAATGAGATCAAATCTGAGCTGACGTAAATTGCAAACTTTATGTTCATTCGGTAAAGAAAAATGCATCGTTTGCGGCGCCCATTGACCCATTGCACTAATCACAATTCTTAACTTCAATGGTGCATGATTTGATTGACTTGGAAATCCTCTTTAGCTTTTCATCCTTTTCTGAAGGCACCCTTCAACGACTAATGAGAGACAGGCAACTCGACTTATGATACGAGAGACCTTCCGAAAGTGAAAGCACATGTCTTCTGACTGAGACAGAAGGGTCGGGCCCATTAGTTATAGGTCTCCTACCTTTCGAATTATTCAAATAAGTTGGCCATAAATGGCATGGGCATACAGGGAATCTTAGGCGTTCAAAGCGGATGAATGAGCCGGAGGGTTTTCCAGTTAGAGGGCAAAGGAAACCCATCTGGCAATGTGTCGCATTCACTGGGTAACTTGGCAATGCAAAAATGGTTGTGTCGTTGGGCAATGAAGTGGGGGCTAACTTCCTTACCGTTAGGGAAAAGGTTCCAAACGACCCTCACCTGTCACCAAACCCTGGAAGTGCTGGTGGGTAGCTAACGGCTATGTGAGCTTGACCTTGTCAATCTTCTGAAGGGGGTAACTGGGCGTTGTTGAATGGGTTTTTACTCCAAGTCTATTGGGTGGTCTGTATTATATTGGTGGATATCACACCGATATCGTTAGAATTGAGGCCCATAGCTTCAACTCTTTGAAATGCTACCCCAATGTGTTTGCGCGATCAATACACTGGATAGAATTGGGTCATTTTAGACTGCTCGTGTATATATATATATATAATAAAAAATTAGGTAATTTTGTGAGGTACTTCTTGTACCGATACTTAGAAAATTATTATTAGGGTTTTTTAGTTTTATATTCAAATTTTAATGATTTATTTTTTTTTTGTCTTTCTAGCTTCTGTTATAACCAAAGAAAAATAATAATCATTGTTTTTTTTATTAGTTGGTCTATTACTGTACAAAATTAAAATTTACCTGTCTCACTTGTATAAAAAATAAAAAAAAACTTACATTTATATAACATTATTTATTTATTTATTATCTCATTTACAATTAATAAGAAATTAAGTTATTTTAATTTCTTACTTTTTTTATTTTATTGATCTGAATTTAATATTTTGATGTAATATTTTTTATGTGGCGCATTAAGAAATATTGCCTACAACTTAAATTTCATCAATAATGTATCAAAACTTCTAAGCAACATTAACGTATGAATTACTTAGTCCTCCCATGAACAATTTCTCCCTTTTTAGGAGATTAGTGAATATTGTTCAGCTATTAATTATTTGTTATTTATATTTACCATCACAAACAGGTCACTCTTTTCGTTTCTCTATGTACATGTACCCTAACAGCTTTCGACTTTTCAATGTACCCAAAACTCTTTTAATAAGATCGACAATTATATGGGTTCACAAATTATTCTTTTTTTATTCTTTATTTTTTATTTTTTATTTTTTTTGTAAATTGACCCCATAGGTTTTATGGTAGTGGGGGTAAGTTTAAAAATAATTAAAATATATTACTTCGAGAATAATTTTAGCTGTTAGATTTCTGATTGGTCCCTATTTCTTTATTCTTTTCCCTGATGGATTAAAACCTAGGCAGAGATATAAGGTTAAAATAAACTAAATTATCATTTTACTAAGATAGACGATTTTTATTCTTTTTTGCTTTAGACTGAAGATTGCTAACTCTCTCTCTCTCCCTGTCAACCATGCACACACATCCCAACAACGTTAACGTTCTTAAAATTCATTAGTAAAGGAAAAACTTGGTCAACAAGTAACCATAATAGTTCTTTTTGTTTCTCAACCTTGCAAATGCAACAGGGAGTTCCATATTTGTAACAATGGATCGATAATTTGGTTAGAAACATCTACAGTTATAGCATAAGGTCTCTCGTATTTCTTAAAAAAAAAAAAAATAGAGATGAGAAATTATTTATTCTATTAACGTGTACTTCCCAAATTCTTTAAATTAGTTTTTTATTTTATTTTATTTGCACTATGCACAAATTTACTTGAACTTTGATGTTATTAAAAATAAGATGCATATGAATTTAAAATATTCATCTTGAGAGAGTAAAGAAAAGAGAAAATTCATTTGTTTAACAAAATTAACTGTGTAGTTAAGCTTTTATATATGAAGGAGTACGTAAGTTTCGTCATAGAAATTGTTATTATTAAGGCATGTTGGTCACTCCTACGTTGACCTTGCTATAATAAACCTAAATACAGTAGTAGAGTGGATATACAAGGAGAGTACATTTTGATGAAATGTATTGACATGCCGTCACCTTGAATAATGTATTCACAAACTTCCACTTTTAACAATGCATTGACATGATAAATGTTGTCATCTTTAACAATGTAATTTTAGAGGCCAGAAGTGATGTCATGTGGACTTTTCATGAATTGAATTTTAAAGGCGTCAATTTTATAAATAAGGTGTGAAAAAAAAAAAAAGAAACAATGAGGGTTTTTGAATTAGAAACTCTGCATCAGCATTCAATGTCTTCTTCAAAGTGCTTTTGTAAGTTATTCTTGTGATGTCTCTTCAGGATCTATCTAAATTTGTTCGATAAAACTTGAGAGAGAAATTAAAGTGCAAACCTGCAAAGAATCAAGGCACATGCTTGATTAAGAAATTAACTAAAGATAACTTCAAATTGTAGTTGCTATAGAGATTGCACAGTGATTGGACGTGACGTGATGTCCTATCAATTGTTGAAGAATCCGGCCATCGGTTAACGACTCCAAATTCACTTGAAAATGAGAAAGAAAGCCAGAGACAACTGTTAAGTGGCATTGCTTTCACGGGCCTTGGCTTATATTGTTATATATAATCTTTCTTCCATTGAGGAAGAGTCTTTCAAGCCTAACGTTTATAAATGAAGTTCACCAGTTTGGGACATTGAAGTGATTGGAATTTAAGGGTATCTTAAATTCTTTGAATTCAATTATTTAGGGTCCAGTTAGCAACATTGTTAGATTTTTTTTTGGTTAATTTTTAATGCTTTATATTCTAATTTTGTTGTTTGCTATCTATTATTTTTGTTTTTTGTACAAATAAAATTTTTTGTTAAAAAATTAATATTAATATATAATTTATTAATAATAAATTAATAAAATGCGATGTATTTAGACTTTAAATAAAAATTAAAAAATTACATATTAATACAAAAATTTATAACTTATATAATAAAAACTCATAATAATAAATTTAATATTAACATTAATACATTAATTATTATATATTATAAGTTTGGTACAATGATATTTTAAATGCAAATATACTAATCATTTCAAGAAAAGAACATAAAGAGAGAAAAACAAGATAGAGAAATAAAAGATAAATTAGGGAGAGAAAGATGTAGCAGAAAGGAAAAAATACATACAAAAAGATAAAAAGAGAGAGAGAGAAACACAAAGTAGAGAGAGAAATATAAGGTAAAGAGAAAGATTGTCTAGAAAGAGGAAGATAATGTAGAAAGAGAGACAAAATAGGAAGAAAAGAAATAAAATATGAGAGAGACAATGATGAGTAGTGTAGAGAAAGATTAAAAAAGTATATGATATCAAAATTCAAAAATTAGAATTTTTTTGTGATTTTTTAAAAATAATTTTTTTTCTTAAGAAATGGTTTTAGAATTAAAAAAAAAAGAATTATTTGTTTGTCTCAAAAAAAAAAACCAAACAAATCCTTAATGTATTTATTATTTTTCAAAACATATGAAAAAGATGAAACTTTAGAGTCATTAAAAGATAAAAAGTTATTATCCATCAATTGCACATTTATTATTAAAAATATGAATTTGTGTAAATAATAAAGACTATCTTAAATCTATTTTAAAATGAAAATAATTAAATATAATTGCTATGTAATAGATTTATTTCATAAGATTAAATTCTTTTAACTTTTACTTTCTATAAACTCTTTGTTTTCTCTTTAAATAAGGGGCTTTCAAATGCTCCTATTTTTTTTGTGATTGGCACAACCAAAATGATAGACATATGATATGATACATAAGTTGACATTAAAAAAAAAAGGATATAGTCATATATCAATGATACATAGTGGCTTATGACTTTTCTTTCTTGCATGTAATTATTTACATTTTTAACTTGATTTATCCTCCAATTAATTGAGTTTTTTTTTTATCAAAGAAATATGAAAAAAAAAATTGAAAACTTCATAAAGTAAAGATTTTGAGATCATAAAAAGTTAGAGAATATGAGAAATATGAGGAAGTTTTGTTTTTTTTTTTTAACTTGATAATTATTCGATGGTAAATTAATTACTACTTAACAATTTTCTTTTATAAAAATATATAGATACTTAATAGTCTTTTATAACTTGTTTTTGCATATCTATTAAAAACTCAATTTTAAAATGAACAAATAGATTGTCATTCGTCAAATTTTAAGAAATTAATAAAGTAGTAAGTTTTGTAATATAACCTATAAATAGAAAAATAAATAAGCTTTAAGTGGGAATGAACATTAAGTTTCATCCCATTCACTAAAATGAATGAAGATCAACGTTTATACATCCATCGAGGAAGCATACTAACTAGAGTCAAGCCATTAAAAAGTGAAATTTAATATAGCCTCTGAGGTAGTATTATTATCACTAAGGTTAGAAATGATGTGTGAAGAGTTAGGGAGTTAAAGATCTAAGCCATTGCATAGGGAAGCATTTTCATCTTTTGAAAGGGTAATGAACTGGAAGGATGATTTAGAGCAAGATGTGAAGGAAGATGATCAGGAAGTGGTCTCTGATGATGAGAATGATTCAGGTCTATATGATTGTCCTAAGCTAGCCTTTGGAGTCTTTAAAAAGACAAAAATTTAAGAGCTGTGAAAAAAGGCCCTTATCATAAAATCATTAAGGAAGGTTATGCCTTTTTTTTTTTTTGTTAGCTTTCTTAAGTCTAAACTCTAATTGGAAAGTTGCAACTCATTGATTTGGACAACTTTTTTCTTCTTAAATTAAGTAAGAGAGAAAAATATGAGTACATTTTGCATAAAACTCCTTGGGTCATAGTTAGACACTCTTTAATAGTAAGAGAGTGGCAACATGATTTTGATGCAAAGGTAGTTAAAATTAAGAGAACGGTGATGTAGATTTGTTTACCATAACTTTTTATGTAATACTATAATTTGAAAAGGTTATGAGGGTTAGATAATCAAATAGGTTGGACTTTAAAAATAAACCATATGATTAAAGAGGTCATGAGAGGTAATTTGGCTCGCTTATGTGTAGAAATAGATCTGAAGTAATTATTATTGATGAAATATAAATATGAATTAGGGGGAGAGATAAGGTGTTTGGAGTATAAAGGGATCTATTTGGTATATTTCTAATATGAGAAATATGATTATGAAATAGGAGATTGTATTGTCAGTGAGTTTAATAAAGATAAAAGTTAACCAAAGGAAATTTTAAATGGTAAACAACCAAAGTTATCCACCTATAAGCCTTAGATGTTGGTACAAAGAATTGGTTGGAGAGTTAAGAGATTAAAAAGAACTTGGTTAAAAAAGCTTTGTGGAGTAATAAAAGTGGTATGGGCTTAGGAATGAATGAGGTGAAAGGTTTTTGATCTGGTTTGCTAGATGTTGAAGGTTTAAACCTTGTTGGTAGTAAAAAGGTAAAGGAACACAATATGACGTTAGAGTTGGTTAAGGTAGAGAGAGAGAAAGGCCTTATCCATAATAAAGGGACACGTGATATTAAGGTACAAGTTAACAAAGTACAATAAAGATAATTGTTAAAACTCATAAATTCAAGAGGATGAATTATGATGTACCTACCTTATAGTCATTTTAGTGATGTAAAAGGTATATTTGGTTTTATCAAAACAACTTTCATTTAATATGGGTGAATGCTCTCATGCAGTATTTGATGAGAAATAGGTGATAAATCCACTAAAGGGAAAAATTATAAATAGACCTCTTTATAAAAGGATAATAGGAATTTAGGCCTAGTGTGGATAATTCTCAAGTATGGCATTTAGGTAAAAATGTGAGTGACAGGGATCATCAATTATGCTCTCTAAACAAGTTTGAGAGATTGAGCCTCCCTCAATTTAACCCATTAGATAGTAGTATGAATATAAATTGTGAGGATCCTACGAGTGATAGGTTAGGTCATATGCCTTATGTGGTAAAGTCCCTAATATGAGTGGATAGACTAGCTATACAAGAGCCCATGTTATGAGATGGACAAAGTTGTTAGTTTTTCTAAGTTAAGCTAGTCAACTTTAGATAAAGTAAGCTATTTCTTTTTTTTTTTCATTTATATAGATATAATTATTTGGAACATATTTGGGATGACAAGCTCTAGAGACAATAGAGTGCGATTTTGGAAAGATCATTGGCTAGAAACAGGGCCTCAGAGACACTTTCTTTATGCCAGTTGAGTGAACAAGAGGTTTCTTTAACTGTAAGGGAGTATTTGCTTAATGGTGTGGATGGAATTGGTCTATATTGGACTTATTACTTTCGCTACAAGTTAAAAGAATGTGGGCTACAATAGTTCTTTAAAGGGAAGCTACCAAGTATGATAAAATCTTTTTTTTTTAGGGGGGGTTCTTTTAAAGGGGAATTCTCAGTTAAAGCAGCATACAATTTCCTAGTTCCTATCATGGCTCATACTGCATGGGACACACGGTTTAATGGCTTATGGAAAGTTAAAGTTCCTGAGAAAATGCAATGTTTCCTTTGGCAGGTGGCATGGGGAAGATTGATGAACAATTTGGAGACGTGGCAGCAAGGCTTTTCCCTGTCAGCTACTTGCTCACTTTGTCAGATCTATAATGAATCAATTTTGCACTTGTTGCGTGATTGCAGGGCAACATCTGCACCATAGGGCTCACTAATTGCATCAGAACGGAAAGCCTAGTTCTTTGGTTGTTCTTTAGTTGAATGGCTCATTTGTGATATTTAGGAAAATTTGGCGTTGTGGATTCTGTGGATTGGTAGATTGTTTTTGCCACTGCCTGTTGGTGAGTTTGGAAGTGAAGAACTGAGTATGCTATGACTAATAAAAGAGCAACCTTTTATTTTCCAAATTTATATTGAATTTGGCACACTCATATGGAGCAGCAATGAGTGCAGAGGCCATTGAAAGTATAGACGCCCCACCAGCAACTTCCAAGTAAGGCCTTATAAATTGGTCTACTCCACCAGCGGACTAGATCAAACTAAACACAGATAAAACTTCAGAGGGCAATTTGGGACTAGCCAGTGTTGGCGGGTGCTTCGTGATTTGAAGGGAAGGCGGGTTGCTGGATTCGTGCATAACATTGGGGTCTGTACCGCTTTAGCTGCTGAGCTCTGGGCATTTTTCAAGAATTATAGCCTGCTCGGACTTGTGGATACCATGAATTATGTTTGGAAGAGGATTTTCAAGTAGCTGCGTAGTGTTTGCCAAAAGGTTCCCATGTATCCAGTTATTGGCAAATTTACTATAGAACTGTCAAGAAATCTTGAAGAGGAATCGGAGAGTACAAGTCATTCATATTTTCCGCGAGGAGAACCAAGTGACAGACTGGTTGACCAATCGTACTTTCTTCCCCTCAAAAGGCTTCCATTTTCGGGCTGATTAACCAGAGGCTGTATTGCCTTTTCGTAACACTGTAGCTTTGACCACATTTTTATTATTATTTTTGGTTTGGTGGTTGAAAAGGGAGGCTCGTCGAGTAAAGAAACACAAAAAATTACATAGCCAAGCTGCAGTATCCTTAAAAAACAAGTTGTGGTATCCTTCAATGAATTTCTCATTTGATGAGAATATTGTATTAGATTGCCGGCGGCCTTTCGGTCTAAAGAACCCTACTTTATTATTTTGCACGCGGATAGAAAGCTTTTTAGATTGCATGTGGCAAGCACGTCAATACATATATATGTATTGAAACATCATCAGCCATCTCTCTGCAAACACAAGGCTCCCATCTCCATGGATTCCAAGCCTGCGACGGGTCTCACCCAATCGGAAAAATCGATGACCCCGAAACCCCCTGCAGGGCCGGCAACAAAAAACAGAGACTTCTTGAACCACCTGGAAGCCTACCTAGCCAAGCGAGACGGCGTGGACAAGCTGCTCAAGATCTCACGTTACGCCACCAAGATCATCTTATCCTCCTCGGGTGTTGCCGAAACCTCGACGCTAAATAAACGGCTCAAGAGCTTCGATTCCAGTGTCGGGCTGAGCCGCAAGGCATTTCGGCTCGGGAAATTCGTTCAAGACGTCAACGCTCTTCGCAACTCCCATTTCGATTCCAAGGAAGAGATTTTCCTAACCGTTCTCGCGTACGGAGGCGAGGGCTTGTACTACTTCGTCGAGCAATTCGTTTGGCTGGCGAAATCGGGCTTGATCGACGGCAAGCACGCGCGAAGTTTGGGGAAGATCAGCGCGTGGGCGGAGTTGATTGGGTACATAGGCAGTATTGCCCTGAAATTTAGGGATTTGAAGAAGCTGGCTGAGGACGAGGCGTGCTTGCTATCGAGCATCGAGGTCCCGGCTTCGAGGGGAAATGGGGCTACAGAAGAGGAGGGGCGACTGATAAAGCTGAGGGAGAAGCAGTTGATGAAAAGGCTCTCGGTTGTGCAGGACTTCGCCGACGGCTTAATGGCAATTGCGGATGTTCGAGATGGGAAAGGACGGCTCTCTGGGCCGCTCTTTGTCGCGTGTGCGGGGCTTTTATCTGCCCTTATTAGTACCCATAAGAATTGGGTGTCTTGCTGACTCTAGCATCAGCTAGTTCAAGGTGCGTATGATTTCCTAGTGTCCTTTTGTTTTGATTGACACCGAATTGAAGGATTTTGATTGTCTTCAGCGGAATGGAAGGCGATGGCAAAAGCAGCACTTTTGTTTGCAGCTGTTAAATTGACATAAAAGAGTAGGAGAACATTAGTTCTGTTCAGGAAAAACAATTCGAAACTCTTTGATTCTATTGATTTTTACCTTAGCTTCTGAGTAATGATATCATCCACAGGGTCTTGTATTCGTGTCTGTTGTTTTTTATGATTCACCTGAATAGAGACTCTCAGCACGCTTTTCATTCTCGCACCTGCGAATAAATTTGTGTTTGCGTTTTTCATTTGAGTGATGAGAGGAACAGAATTCTTGTTTATGCCCAACTTTCCTACGTTTTGGGGAATGAAAATTAGCCTAAGATTGGAACATAGGGCGTAGAATATTGTGCAGATAATAAATCCTCGATCCTTTCTTATCATTGTGCTTCATGGCAAACCATCAAACTTTCAAGGCAAAATTAAACTTCCCAATGGAAGAAACTGGTTTTTAAGAGATGCATGCATGCATTTCCAACCAATATCTTCATCTTCTGGCTACTAGGCAATCAGGTCATAGTATGATCTTAGTTCTAGAAATTCCTAGTTCTAGTGGGCAATGAAATTGCAGGAGCTGTTTTCTTCGTTGGCTCGTGTCGTGTCTTGGGTGTTCAAACGATGATTGTCCTAACATTGTGGTCACTGGAATTGATTTATAGGACGTGAAAATTTGATGGCTTTGAACTTCCTCTGTTATCCACAAGGCTGAGTGATTTTTTGGCTTCTCAAAATGCTACATTTTCTCTTTGAACTACTCTGTTTTCCAACTTCTGTATTGCAATACTTGGGCCGTGCAGTCAGAAAGGAGGCAGTTAAACGAGAAGCTTCCCCCCCCCCGGGACCTTTTTTTTTTTCTTCTTTCTAATTTTTCGTTTTTCCTACATGTAATTGTTGTTGAGCTCCAAGACCTCAGTTTTGTTCCTTGCATGGAATGGAAGTTTGCAAAGATATGCAATGCTCGGGTTTCTTTTTCCTTGTGCTGGTAACCATTCAGCAATCAGCATCCCACCTTAGAGAGAACCATCTTTTATTAGGACAAAACCAAGACAGGGGTCTTGGTAGGTTTTGAGGCCAGATGTTAAACTTGGTTGGTGGTAGCTCTTGAAAGATGAGTTATTTGTCACCTTATACACATTTGAAACTCAATTGGTTGGAAGCACGGACTTAAATGCCCAAAAAAAAAAAAATCTCTAGTGATACCTTATTCTTTTTCTGTCTATTTCTCTAGGACTAAGCTCTCAAGCGTTAAGCATTTTGTAAGCGCTAGCTATTAAATCAACCTGCAAACAGAAATGGGTACTTATAAAATAGTAAATCGAGATTTTTCTCCCAACATTTGACTGGGACATTGCCACTTAAAAAGCTGTTTAAAACCACGCAAGGGTCCGATACAATCAGCAAACAACGAATGTCGAAGAGTAGAGACCTGGGGTTTTGTCTTACGAATCCGGGAAAGGGACAGACCTCTTCGGTTGATCTCAGAATGTGCCAAAAAACATGTTCAACACGATATGCCAGAAAATTCCCTATTTCTTGTCACCAAAATACGAAATTGTTAACACTAAAATTGGACGCGGCTGATCCTTACACGTATCAACGTGGGGAGAATTAGGTAATTATACTATGACGTCCGCAGGTATTTATAACTTTCACATCAAATAAAATAAATTAAAAATAATAAAAAAAATTTAAAATAATAATCATTTATAACTTTCAAAACAACGTTAAAAACTTTAAATATATATTTGATAATAAAGCAGATAACGTTCACGTCAACTATTTGATGATGATTTTGGACAATTTTACAAATAATTTATGGTTGATTCATAATTATGGATTAGCCGGGGCCCAAATCCTTCCAATTTGTCGTTGGCTTCCAACGAACCGTCTATTCATGCCCATGTAAATCGAACGGCGACGAGACTCAGCAAACTCATCCATCTCCATCACCCTGGAAGCAGGGACCTAGAGGGGTCTGGGAAGCCGTACCCGCGGTGGCCACGAGAGAGAGAGATCGCAGCCATGACGCTTCTTCCTCTTTAAGATATCTTCTTCTTCTCCGTCTCTTGGCTCTCATTCTTCAGTCAATTCAAAGAAGCAAAAACCTAAAATTGGTTGTTAAGAATTAGTTTCGATGGAGGTGGAGCTTAGGGACATCATCAAACCGGTGCCACCTCCGCACCACGTGCTCGAACAGGCCCGGGACGAGGGCTCCAGCAAGGACGACCGCCCGCTCCTCAAGTCCGACTCAGCCAGGACCTCCGCTGCCAGCATCCAGGAGCTGGAGAAGAAATACGCCGCGTTCGTCCGCAAGGACGTGTACGGCACGATGGGACGTGGCGACCTACCGCTGCCGGAGAAGGTCCTGCTGGGTGTAGCGCTCGTGACGCTGGTGCCCATACGAATTGTTCTGGGGATGAGCTTGCTGTTTCTTTATTACCTGATCTGCCGGATTTGCACGCTCTTCTCGGCGCCGAATCGGGACGAGGCTGAGGGGCAGGAGGATTTCGCGCACATGAGAGGGTGGCGGAGGGAGGTGATTGTCAGGTGCGGGAGGTTTCTGTCCAGAATTATGCTTTTCTTGTTAGGGTTTTTTTGGATTAACGAGACGTATAGAGATGTAGAACTCTCCGAACACAAGTCCCCAACCACTCAGGTATCTCCGTTTTGTTATTCACTTGCTGTACCATAGTTTAACAAATCTTAAATAAAGTTTGAAATCATCTGGGCATAGTTTTTCATTTTTTAAAGATGAATCGGCGAGTTGCCTGATTTATTGAGATTTTTGTTGTTTTTTTCCTTTTTTAAATGCGTTTCGAATGCTCTGCTGCCCCTGGGGGGGTGTCCTAATTGTGAAATTTGACATTCAGAAAGTCTGCTATCCAAATTTACAGTACACTCAGATTGAGAGTTACTATATTTGACTTTATGACTATCCAAAACCACTCTTGCGGAATTGCAAGAAAATGGAAGGTCATCTTACTCCAATGATGCGTAAGTGGCCGTTAACTGTCAAGAATTTGAATTGGGCTTGCTCCGTGATGCCTTTCGATTCTACAAAACAAGTATATTACTTTTATAGATGTCCATCTATCCTCTGCTATATAGTTTTGTAATAACCAAATGGTGTGTACTCCTTCATATCATATTTTGTTTTGTTGATCTTCAGAGATATAGTCATCTAACAGGTTTTCTCTTTTTTAATTATTTTTCCTCCCCCTTTCGATGTTATCCTCCTCCATATTTGGTCAGAATGAGGGCAAAGGTCAATCTGCAGAACCTGAGAGACCTGGGGCAGTTATATCTAATCATGTGTCATATTTGGATATTTTGTATCATATGTCTTCGTCATTTCCAAGCTTTGTTGCGAAGGTTTGTTTACACTACAGTGCTTTAATAAATATATTAGAACAACTTTCAGTTGTGAGACTGAGACATTTCCTTCTTTTTTTTTTTTTGTTTCCTTCTCTTGCCCTTGATCCTGTATTTTGTTGCTGAAGAGATCAGTGGCTAAGCTTCCTCTAGTTGGTCTCATCAGGTTAGTTTACTATATTGGCATAACTTCCTCTCTTATGGGTTGATATCATGCTGTGTAAGGAACTCATTTGTTTCATAGCAGGTGCAATTGATTCTTTGCTCTTGCACTTGAATCTGCAAACTATCTTGTTATAACTCAAGTTTTTAGTTATTGTGTGTTGCAATTCTTTCCCATGTGTCTCCTTTTCTTTGTTTAACTGTATTCTTTAACATATGTTTGAGTTTTATTTTTGAGATTTCATTTGACTTTGTTGGATTACATGGGAAATGTTTCATTTGCTGTGTGAATCAAGTAGTATGAATGGGATGGAAAATTTTTAATTGTCATGGATTCTTTGTTACAGCAAGTGCATGGGCTGTGTCTATGTCCAGCGGGAGTCAAAATCATCTGACTTCAAGGGTGTTTCAGGTAGATAGATGGTTGGCACATAGATTTCCTTCTTGCATACTGTGGTGCTTGATTTAGCATTGGAACTATATGTAAATAATCATTAGGGAATTTCACAGATGTCAATACTTCTATAAGGTTCAATTCTCACAAATAACTATGATCACTCCTGAAAGGGAGACTACAAATTGATATTATTAAAAACTCTGTATTATGACTTAGTTGGAATTATTGTATTATTTTTGGATTTTATGTATTGCAGCATAAGGAAAAAAAACATGGTAAAATTGTTCCTATCTGAAAGGGAACTTAATTAGGAATGGACTTTAAACTAACAGAGGTTTTACTGAGAACACCTGTTTGTGGTTACTTCCATATGGAATGGATACTTTAAGCATGAAACTCCTTACAGGTGTTGTCACTGAAAGAGTTAAAGAAGCTCATCAGAATCCATCGGCTCCCATGATGATGCTCTTTCCTGGTTAGTATTTGTTGACATCTTTTGGCTTATTTGTTGTGTATGCTTTGTGGATAGCATGATACATTTATTTTAGGGGAAAATTCATCAATTGCTTATATTTTATTGGTTTTCTTTCCTTGTGCTCTTTAGCTAATTACCTCAGATTTGTCTTCAATTTTTTCCTCTTTGTTTTTTTACAGAAGGCACAACTACCAATGGAGACTACATCCTTCCATTCAAGACAGGCGCATTCTTGGCAGGAGCTCCTGTTGTTCCAGTGATTCTTTCATATCCTTATCAGAGATTCAGTCCTGCCTGGGATTCGATATCTGGGGTGAGTTTTTCGTATGCAATTTTGATGTTTATGGAGTTTAGAAAGAAAAAGAAAAAGAAAGAACTTTAGATATGGAGTTTTCATGGTGATTCTGTCATTGTTCAGGATGTCCATGGCTTTTTAAGAAACACAGAGCTCATTGTTCCAAGAAAATTTCACGAAAACTGTGTGAACAAAATGAGTTTCTTGCTTTGTTGCAAAGAAATGACTAGTAACTGTTTGAGTTAAGATGGGAAGGAAATTAATTGGCCAGTGTTTTGGTCATCAGAAAGCATATACTAAAAATATGGGGGAATTGAAACTCTGGAACCTTTGCCCTTGTGCTCAGATTTGTCATTTTGTGTACCAACCCTTCCATATATCCTTAGTCATTACCATTGTCTTAAGTAACAATACTAGGTGCATATTTTCGGCTTTCCTCTTGATATTTTTTTAAGTATGCTCTTACCTCAAACATGTATCTCTCTCACCAGGTGCGTCATGTAATTTTTCTTCTCTGTCAATTCATTAATCACATGGAAGTAAAATGGCTACCTGTGTACTACCCTTCACAAGAAGAGAAAGATGATCCAAAGTTATATGCTAATAATGTCAGACAGTTGATGGCTTGTGAGGTAAGCATTTTACTCTATTTACTTATGTTGTAACATTTGGTGTGAAGTAGATGACCTGTTAAAATCTGCTTCCCTCGAACATAAGCAGGCTATAATATGATTTAGAACCACCCATTTAGCTGCATCACAATTGAAAATGGCTTAAAAGCTTAAAAAAAATTCTTAGGTGTTGAAACTGATGGTCAAGTGTTCAAGTCTCCTGCCATGGGGAATTATATATGTGCTTTAGTTTATTGGTCAAGGCAGAAAGCACTAAAACATAGAAGCTATTGTTACACCTGCAAAAGTGCACAAGTTCTTGTCAGAAGAGTAGAAGTATGGGGGTCTGACTTTTATCGCATGTGGTCATAGATGCTGAGTTCCATAATTAGAATTACCTAGCATATATCTGTCTACTAAGAATCATGGCATAAATGGTCATTAACTATGGTATATTGGGACTCAAGTCCAGAGCTCTATGGCCCTAATAAACTTATATGACCCGGATAGTGATAACTTTGAAGTTTGGTTGCTTAAAAACAGCAGCGGACTGTAAGAAAGGGATTGAGGGGAGGGGGGCAAAAGGTTTTTGAATGCTTCTTGAACAAAAATTTTAGAAAAATTCAGTGCTGCCCCAAATTAAAGCTGTAGTTCACTGCTCTTTAGAAAAGCAATTTTTTATCTGAAAACCTGGACCTGAAAGCCCTAAACCCCAATTCCTATAGCTCAACTCAAATTTCTTCCTGCAATTGTCTTTGGCTGCAGGGAAACTTGATAGTATCAGATATTGGATTGGCTGAGAAGCGAATATATCATGCTGCCCTGAATGGTAATAATAGCCTGCCTAGTGTCATACATCAGAAAGACGATTGATAATTTCATGGCCTCGCTCCCAAATGATTTCTAGTCTCAGTTGAACTTTCTTGGTCTGTGTTGTGTTTTCTCATAAATGACAGCCAAAATACAGGGTGTTCATATGCCACATTTGCTAAGGGGAAAATGAGGATAAATAAACGAAAATCCAGTGTGTGCCATTGTTGCTTTGTAAATCTTTTTGACAGAATTGTGGCCATTGAATACTTTAAAAGTGTTGTTGGGTCCTTCTCGAAGCATTCAAGGGCTTCCTGGTCGTTTTTCAATTATGTTTTATATGCATCCTCAATGAGTTTATTAGTAGATGCCCTGAAATCCTCATAGAACGTTGCATTTGTAAAACTGAAGCATCTTTTCCTGTTCCTGCAGGTTTGTTTTGAGCTTTTGACAATGCTAATTGGGGTTCGCCGTCTGTATATTTCACTGTATTGTTTTCTACCATAGAGGGAAAAAATGAAAAATATAAAAGTAAATGAATAAATAAATAAGTCATAGGCAAAATTGATTTCTTATTGTGGTCGAGTGAAAATGTATTTAATTAATTTTGCAGTATTGTTGTGAAGCTAAATAGCATTTTCAGAGTAGGCCATTCTTTTGATACCATTATGACTTCTGTTCCATTCAGTAAACGATCCTAGAGATTTACCATTTTCATGAAGACCTGTTTTAGGCATTGCAATCATTGACGTTGAAGTGTCAAAATTTCCCGTGCATTGATCATTGTCAGCGTAACACAAACATCTTGACGTGGAGTTGTAGGTAGGCAGCCAGATTTGTCTTTTGCTCGGGTCAAATCTGTGGGGTTTCCCATTTTCCCCTTTCTTACAGAGATTTTCCGTGTACCTATGTCATTAAGTTTTTATTCCTTATTTTTGTGATACTGCCATAGTTATTTCCTCGTAAGTATAATGGAACGGCAGGGATGCCTTTTTAGGAGGAAAGCTCTGCAATTTCCCAACAAAATTGTATGTTTTCTATTTGTTTCCGGCAACGTCTCTGTTATTAATTGAGGGACAGCCATGCTCCATTCGGATCATTTCTCAGTCAGCTCGGCCGTCTGCCACTGCGTCATCTTATGGCCCAATGGGGCAAGGAGTGTGGCAATCAACTTGACAATGCCTCCTCTGTGCTCTGTTAATGTTTACTGATTTTTAATTTAATTCATTCACGCTGCCGTTCTAGTGGAAACTGCAGGAAAGGGCTACAAACCCAAATAAGGAGGCCTTTGGGCACTGGGTCAGGGTCAATTCTCTAGAATAAATCAAGGTTCAAATCGTTCTTCTATATCCAGAGGCCGAAGGTTTTCTCATTGAAAAAATAACGCCAGACAAAAGACAGGAATCGGGGGTTTTATTCCTGTGGGATTGTAAACTCATATGCACTAGTCTTCAAATTAATTAGGACTGGTTATGTGGATTTTGGTCTCCATTTTATTCTATTGTGCAAGTGCACGTACATTTACCAACAAAACGTCTTCTTTCTGTCCTCCCTAAAGAATATAGCTGTGCGCCTATTTTTCTCAATATCCTTGCATCCCGAATTACAGGATATGGAGATGACAACTTTTATGTCAAACATTTATGTCTGAAGTCAAATGACAAGCATAACGCCTAAGTGGTATAGAAACAAGTACAGCCAATAATAGCTTTGGGTTTCCGTAACTATTTGCAGAGCTTACCCATCCAATGACTTCACACTAGGAAGAATCAAAATTAGCGCCATAATAGGTTTCAACAACAGACTCATCATCACAACCACGAAATACAAAGATCACTAGTTTGAACAAATTTCTCCCCATTACACTCGTCACTGAATGGTTATGCAGAGAATATTAACAGATGAAGCTAAAATCCCTCTCAAAGCAGATTTTTCACCTTTCCTTCAAGGAGCCATTGATAGACCTTAGTTCCCACGGTAAACAACCTTTTAAAGGTGATTGAAGAAACAAAGAAGAGGTCGACAGCTGCTTCTGTCGAATTGAGATTGATGATAGGCAACTGAATGTACTTCTCAGCCTTCTCTTCTCACTATCATCGGGCTGGTCGGTGGGGTCATGCTGCACAGCTGCTATTTTAAGGGATTTAGGAAGCATGCAGTTGCAGATTGAACCTACCACAAAGAAACCGCATTTAACTAAAGGGAAAAGAAATAACTAATACAAATGTCGTAAGTGCCAGAGACATGACATCATGCAGCATAAATATACAGTTTTTACTGGGTCAACGTAGAAGTCTAATGCATGTCATCAGAAATTTGCGATGGAAAATACCGGTTATAAGCATGCATAAAACCCAGAAGCCACATCTACTGAAGTATTCCCAAGAAGATCAGTTGGTTAAAAATTCCAAAAGATTTGCTTTCCATCCCCAAACCATATGTCCAACAAGACAAATGATACAGAATGCAACTCGTACAGGAGATTTTATATCTCCTGAATATATAAATGCTGTGTCAACAGTGGTATGCCATTATTCATGCTCATTGTTGCTGGGGAAGAAATTCTTGTTTTAATAGCAAGTTTAATACCAATAAACCATGTTGTTTATTAGTCTACCTCATTGGAACAGGAAGGCTAAAACATTCTACTCAAGGATCTATCCTTTTGAAGAAAATTTGGTAGGAATTTTGCTTTTTCGTAAATTTAGTAAAGCTCAAGTTGCAACTTGAAGATTCATAAATTTTGCTTTTCCTGTGGTTTAAATAGGAGGCTATCAAAGTCAAAAGAATTAGCTCTAAATGGAAAATCTACTACATTTTTAACTAGGAATATTGCAGACTTGCAGCAGTCACATGGATTATTACTTCTGTTTTTTTTTTTTTTTTCACGTTGCACAATTGATTTAATATTTGAAGAGCAAACAATAAAATTCATAACACCTGAGAAACAGGATTAGACTTCTTTTCTTTCCTTTAGACACTATACACATCCACCATTTAGAACACACAGTCAGTGGGTATGCAAGAAAAAAATTAAAAAATATATATATATATATATATATATGCATATACCTATTTTGGCTAGCCGATTCACCCATTTTGGAATTGGTTTCCCAGTCAGCTTGTGACAAATGTCCTTGCAGAAATGGTTGCAATTCTTAACAATTAAGTGATATGTATCCCCATGGTAGCTTGCAGCATGCTGCTCCATGAAGTCCCTAACCTGTGTGGGATCCAAGCATGTGGTTCCAACAAATATGGACTTCCTGAACTTGAAGCCAGGACACTGCCGAGGCTCCACTTCAAAGACACCAGATGTTGGGTAGTCATGAGCTCCAAATGCATACTCTACACCATGAACTGGAGAATGCAGATTTGGCAATTACAAATTCAGAAGTTTATTTGAACTGTAGGAACATTATAAGAAGGAACACAACATAGACAGGCAGCATCAATGGAAACTAGCATAAGAAAATTCAAGAATCTTATCGTTACAGACTGTAACATGGTTCAACCATATATAGGAAAGTGGGAACTTTGTGTTTGAGATGCAAAATTAGAAAACATGCAATAAACAGAAGCACTTAAACATCACCTTCCACACCAGAGTGATAGATACCAAGGCCTGCCCAATAGAAATAGCCATTCATGGGTGTCAAGTCATAGACATTCAAATAAACTGGTGCATTGCCTGGACCACGGCCAGATGTCCTTGATTTGGGAAACAAGCAAAAGCGGGTGGCTGATTTCTCTTTCAAATGAAGAGGCATAATGGATTTCCATCCTTTCTTTGATTTAAGTTTCATATTCCCTTTAAAAGCAGTAGTCAAATTCAGTTAGTGTCTCTTCCCAACCTGCAAGTGTTGAAGAACAATTAAGCACTAAAGCTAAGCTTCCTAAACAAAGGAGACTCACAAAAGGCATAACCATGCGGAGTAAATCATTAACTACAACTTGCATGTTTTGTAGAATTTAAAATTTACAGTAAGATTCAGTAATCTCTAATCTCTATCAACAATGTACAAATATCTGCAATCATCCATGGTATATTACAACTGACTCGATTCCCTTATCCTTAAGTGGCAATCTTTTTTTTGGCTGCTTCATGACAAAAGGATCAGAAAAAGAAGAAGTGTATTTCATGCTATCTTTCATCCCCCAAGCCCATCCCCTCTAAACCCAAGACTGAGGACGTGAAGTGCTTAATTGCCTGCAACCTATAGATGAGTAGAAAGTAAATCTACATGTAGCAAGCAGGCATAAAACCCTAGCAGCAATGAACCAAAGAAAAACATCTACATGTACATGATTTATCACAGCAACATTTAACCCAAGCTTCCCACTACCAGTTGCCACCCTTCTAATTAAGTAATGTAATGTAAACCAAGTTTACGGTCAGACAGACTGACGGCAGCTAGGGCAATGCCCACAAAATCCAGAAGCAAAAATCCTAATAGGGGTGCACAGAGAAGTCAGCGACAGCTTTAGCCTTCGTAGCATAAAAACAATTGCCTCAGATCTAGTTGAAGCAAGTTACAGTTAAAAATTAAAAAAAGTGCAAAACCCAATAACGCAGTAGATCAAACGGACCCAAAGCAAAAGCCAGTGATCCCAGCCGGCAACCATGAACCACTGGAAAAAAGGTAGAATTTGTTGTACTGTTTGGGTGGTGAGTAGAGAATTGCAAAACACGCCCACCTCATAAAGAAGAACAGAGAAGAAAAGCATGAAACCTGAGATCTTACAACGTCCAATTGCTAACCCAAGCGTCAAAATAGTTCCAAGCTCGGGGCCTCATTTTCTCGGGAAGAAAGAAAGTATTCCCAGGATCCAAGCAGACCCAGAAGGGAAAATCATAGCGAGAGAAAGTCGAAATGCACTCAAGAGCCTTGGAAAAGGGCCAGGGGTAGGCAAGAGACAAACTCAAGTCCAAGCTTCCAACAACAACCAAAGGTAAAGAGAAGCTAAAGAGAACAAAGAGCAAAGAGATAAAAAAGCAGAACAGAGAACTCACCAGACTTAGAGAGAGAAGCATTAGCCTCAGAGCAACCCATTAAAAAAAGACAAAAATACAAAACAATTAAAAGATAAAAAGCCCATCTTTCTTTCCAAGAAGCACCACTCAAAGTTAAAAGCTTTAGCTCAAGGCGTTAAGAGTAGAGTGTAGAGTAGAGCATATAAGAATGGAAAAACCTATGAAAAACCAACCCACAATAATAGGATTTTGCTGAGTGACACTTCCCACTCCCCCCCTCCCCTTTCTCTTTCTGACAAAACAAAACAAAAAATATATAAAAAACAAAGCAGAAATTTAAGGGGAAATAATAAAGCCCAAATAATGCAGTTTTCAACCCAGCTTCCAACTCTCTCTCTCTCTCTCTCTCTCTCCCTCTCCCCCGCTCAAGACGTTCTCTTTGCTCTAAGTAATAATACACTGCCGTGTTTCTTTTTTTTCTTTTTCTCTCACTTTTTCTTTCTCTTCTTCTGTTTTTAACTTTTTACTGCTAAATCACGGGCATCGTTTCTCGAGGCCAGGTAAAAATGTCGCCTAATTATTTAGGATATATTTTTTAAATTTATTAATATTAAAATTAAGTATAAAAAATCATAATTATTTTTTTAAAAAAAATTAAATAAAAATATCAATATTCATTTGTAAAATATTTTTTTTGTTATTGAAAAGATCCACGTATATGATATAACCACTGATTAATTATTATTATTATTATTATTCTTTTTTTTTATTAAAAAAAAACCCACGTATGTAATATAACTACCTATTAATTAATACGAGGCCTACGCACAAGTACCGATTGCTCCTTTTCCAGACTGGAAAGTTGAAGTTGTAATTCGCCCAAATCGGCGGGGTGTGATCCCACCGACCAAAGGGCGTTGTAGCAGTAATGTTCCTTCCCTACATTTGACTGCCCGTTGTTTTTTTCATTCTTTTCCTTTTTTTTTTTTTTTTGTTTGTTTTTGCCCTTTTGGAACAACAGAGACATTTGAGTAATGGTCTGTGCAGTATCTACATTCACTCTGCGTTACAACGAGATGGTTCCCTCCGACCCCCCGCGATGCGCAGTGTCAAGGAATGCAGAGTTTGCATTTGCGGAATGCAATTGCCGCAAAAGGCGACAAACACAGAGGTTTTCACTTCCCGTCTTACAACTCACGAGTTCTACCAAACAATTGTTGTCCGACTTGGGTGTATTCAATCGTTATTCATTTGTATTATTATTATTATTATGTGTCATCATCTGTCTCTGCCAATGATTAACTACAAACTCGGGAGTCATGTGAAACGTCCGCACCACGTAGAAATAGCGAGAGCAGAAAAGGGTTTTATACACCCACTAGCAAGTCCATTTTTCTAAAAATAAATAAATAAATGAATGAATAAATAAATAAAAGCTTGCTTGGCGTCCCAGTACTCAATTGTATATTTGTATATTCAAACTTGCCCGCTCCGTCCGATGAATGTCTTCATCCGGTGAAAGCTATATCTACCGAAATTACCAAAAAAATGTCGTCGTTAAGATAATGCAGCCATTAGCCAACTTCAAATTTGGGTCCCGATACAAGATGTGATCCGAGGGTGGGGATTCATTTTTGAGATCGATGTGGTTTTCTAATATTAGATCACCTGTCACACAAATGCTAGAGTTATTCTTAATTAGGCTCCATGAAATATTTTTCTTTTTTTTTTTTTGGTATTTTTTTTGTTAAAAATGCAAAGTTAACGAAATGCATTTTTCAATTTAATATAAAATTCTTTCATTTTGTGTAAAACATTTTATGAAAACTAAGGAATTACAACTAATAATAGAAGAGCGGTCATCTCTCTTTTGTTTCCCTTCCAACCTCAAAACCATTGTAGAGTGTGTGTGTGTGTGTGTGAAAAGAGAGATATAAAAGAGGAGAAGTCAGACAACTCTCGCCCGTTTTCAGTTTTTTATTTTTCTTCCTTTTGTAGCAAATAACAGAAAAATAGTCACTTTTCCTTTCCTCTCTCTCAACTTTGAAGTCCCTAGAGAGAGAGAGAGAGAGAGAGAGAGAGAGAGAGAAAAGAGAGAGATATAAAGGAGGGGAAACCAAAGAAACCTATGGAAGAAACTCAAAAAATTGAAAATTAAATTCTCATATGTTTTCAGCAAATGACACATTTTTATTTTTGGTAAGAAACTCAAAATTCTTTTTAATTTCATCTTTTGTTATTTGCTAATTTCTTTGTTTGTTGCCCACTCACTTGGTGATTGCTTGCTTAACTTTTAGTTTCTAGTGGATTGATTTCTTTGATTTTTTAGTATTATTTGTGTGAAAAATAGTATTTACCTATTTTTCTATTTCGTCAATGTGAAAAATAGTGTTTTCATAAAATAATTATCTGATATGAATCTAATCATTTGATATTTTTTTGTGCCATGAGTTGTACCTCATGTTGATGCATTTGGATGACTCGTTATCTCTTTTTCTATAACAAAATCACACATTGTCACTTTCATAACAATAATAGAAAAACAAAACAACTTAAGTTGTAATCTTGTAGTTAGTCATAGAGTACATTGAATTTAAGCTTGGCTTTATTAATTATGCTGGTCTAGCTTGTTGGATCAATTGACAAGTGGGGCTGCATTATTGATTATTGATTGCGCACAATTTCGGAGGACTAATGTAATGATACCATGAACCTTGTATTGGCATAAGAGCCGCATTAAGATGTAGCTAGTTGAGAAAGATAAAAAAATATTTACATATATATAAATAAATTTTACAAATATATTTGACACTAGCAAATTTGACTTATACAATAAACCAAATAAATATAATTAATCTTCATTACATTAGTATCTTGATGTGTTATTACTTTTATATTAATTATAAAATTGACTTTTGTACATAATGATATCAAGTCTCTTAAAGTTGATCATGACCATGAGAATTTCCCTTGATATCATATTATAGTTTGTCCATAAGAATTTCAATTAGTACATCTCCAAATACTTGGCAATTAAGTTAGGATTTTTGTAAGCATCACATGATTCGTTGCATACAAATATAGGTACCTTTTTGGCCAATGTAAAGCCATAAAGAAATGTTTTACTTAGAAAATCACCCTATGATAACTACAGCTTAAAAACTCACTTTCAATTACATTATTTGTTCCCTAAAGCTCTCAAGAATCTTTTTCCTTTAGCATAAAGAGCCCTTACAATACTCAACCATTTAATATAGCATATTTTTTTTTATTAAAAACAATAACAAAGAAGTTTATGTCATACAAACAAATTGAAACTTATTTTATTGAAATTTGAGATGACCTTTTTTAACAACTCATTATGTGAATTCATGGACTGCAACTTCTATGATTATGTAAATCTTTCATTTACATCCCCCATCCTCTATACATAAACATATAAGTAAATAAAAGTGGAGAAGTTGGTGAAAATACCATTCTCTTGCAATCATAAACTCTATAGCACAACAAACTTCTAGAGGGAAGTTGATCACAACTAGTCTACCTGACTTTTGATAAAAGGCTTTCATTAACTTTGGAATATTAAAGTGGCAAACCATTCTAACATCCTTTTTACCTATATCCTACAAATTATTAAAGATATTTTCAGTTTGAAATATGCATTATATCTATTGTATTTATTACTTTTACTACTTATTTTATGTGTTTAGTTCCCCCTCAATCAATATATCCTTGTATGGTACTACAAAATGTATGGTACCATAAAATGTCCATAAACCTAGGCATGTATATGGATGTTAGAAGTGAACATTTGTTTATTTATGATCTTTATTTTTGGTCAATTTTTATTTCCAATTGGAATTATAGATGGATGATAAAATTTGAGTAGTGGTTATGACTACAAATGCATCAGTTATAGCTATTATTTTGACCATCATAGAGAGAGAGGAAAACAAAAAAGCTTTCCATAATAAGTGAAAAAGAACTTTATATAAGGAGCATATTAAACATAAGTGAGCAACATTATGTTGAGCAAATTCAAATGAAACCAATTTTCTTTAATCACTTATGGGAAATTTTGACCAATAATGATTTATTACACACAATTATAAATATGTTTGTCAAAGAACAAGTGCTTTTATTCTTAATAATTGTTGGCCATAATTAGAGGTTTCGAGTTATTTGTGGGTGATTTTATAGATCAGTTGAGATTGTTCATTAATACTTTCAAATTATTTTAACAACAATCTTTAAATTATATAAGTAAGTTGTTAGAGAACCCATCAGTTCCACTCCTTTAAAGATGTTGAGGAATAAAAGATTTTATTTTTAGATAAGCTGCATTCTTAGATAAATTTTAAGTAATAAAGTGTGGAACAAAAAGCAAAAATTTACATATTACCTCACTATGGTTAGGATTGTATTAGAGTATTGGATAAGACTCATATACTTGCAATTGTGCCCTTTGAAAGACAAGAAAAGTTTTGTGGTTAGAAAGGCATAACAACACAAAATGTGCTTGCCACTGTTACTTTTGACTTAAGATTTACTTATGTTTTAGTGGGCTGGGAAGGAATATCATATGATTCTTATGTCTTAAATGATGTCTTATCGAGGTTGAGTGGATGTAAGATTCTTGAAGGTATTAAAATATTAACACCCTTACTTATTTTAGTGGTATTTAGATAAATATATAGTACTTAATAGTAAATGAACTAATTTTAATTGTAGGTAAATATTATCTTAATGATGCTAGTTTTGGTACATGATATGGAATTATATCTCCATTTTGTGGAATTAGATATCATTTGAAAGAATTCACTTATTGTCACCTAAAAAAGAAAGAAGAACTATTCAATCTTCACCACTCATCACTATGAACCATTATTAAATGTGGGTTTGTAATATTAAAGAAGCGCTTTTATGCCATAGATAATAGTCTTTTTTAGTCATTCAAAACACAAGTTGATGTTGTGTTAGTTAGCTATATTCTCATAATATTATTATGGGCATTGATCTTAATGACTTTCTTATGGATGAGGCATGTGAAGAAATTTAAACACAGAATCAAAGGGTTAGATTTACCTTGAATAAAATTTAAGATAAAAATAAGGAATGAGCTATAAAAAGAGATAGTATAACAACTTTAATGTAAAATCACTTTAGACATACTTTAAATGTATCATGATTTATCTTGTATTTTAGTTATAGTTGATTTATTTGTCATTTAAACATTTCAACCATTTTATTATTTGTACTTTGTTTTAAGTATTGTTGGCAAATGGTTTTAAAAATTGTAATGCTTATTCTACCTTGTTGTGTTTTTTTATTATGAATTTTATCATTTTCTTGAATCTTGTATATGTATATGGTATTGATAATTTGTAAAAATGATGAAAACAAAAGATGCGAAGGGAAAGAGCAAGCAATTTAGGTGATCATCAATCATGACTCAAACATTGCTAAATTTGTTAGTTGTAAAAGCATAAAAAGGAAATGAACCATCCTTTTGTTTTAAGGTTAACTCATTGGCTTATGTAGCTAAGGCAATTAATGAAAAGTTTGTAGTTGAGTACTTACTTAACCACATTGACAATCACCTTAGGACCATTCAAAATGAGTAGACAATCATCTTTACAATAAAATGGAATAGTGGATTTGGTTAGGATGATGATTTGAAAATAATCACTATAGAAAAAGATATCTACAATAAAGAGGTGATGGTAAGATGCATTTAAACTTATCATTTATTTTTTATTTATCATATAACACTTTAAACTTGTCATTTAGGAATGCCATTCGCATGCTTTTTTCTAAAATTTTCTTAATTATGCTTGTTTCATAAACTTTTG
Source organism: Bruguiera hainesii (assembly GCA_023213295.1). Taxonomy (NCBI): domain Eukaryota; kingdom Viridiplantae; phylum Streptophyta; class Magnoliopsida; order Malpighiales; family Rhizophoraceae; genus Bruguiera; species Bruguiera hainesii. Next base: position 3,435,297 of record JAHOYR010000016.1, read on the forward strand.
ACAACACACTTACTAAATGAACTTGAATGTCTCAATGTCATATGAAATTGGTTAACATAAAAGATTTTACTTTTTTCTTCTTGTTAATAAGCATATCCTTATCATGGAAGATATCTCAGTAAAAAGATTGAGATGTATAATTTGTATGTTATTGTTGTGGGAAAAGTATTATAACTGGTTGTTTTACAAAAACTTTTGTAGACATTAACTTGGATGCAAATACTATTATTGACTTAACTGCAAAAGATGATGATGAGATGTTTCCAGAGGTAGGCAAGACTATTGGTAACTCTTCAATTGACACATTTTCACAAATAAAGTTTAAAGGTAAGAGAAAATATGGTGTTGTTATCCCTAGTTATCCTTTTAATGATGATGACAACTTAATTGAGCAAAAGTTTAAAGAAATACTTGCTGTAATCACTAAACTAACCAGAGGTACATTTGATCCTGAGCACTTATGATGACAGAAGGTTTCAATGGTGACATTTTTTTTATTCAATTTATGACTACTTAGTAAGAAATGAATTTAAAGGAAAATTTTGGTTAGACAAGAATGTTCAATATTAAAAAAGGTTGATTGAAAGATTTGTTACTTAGTATGGGAATAACTCAATTTAATATTCAACTAATTAAACCTTTCATTGAGAAAATGTAATTTTATTATTGAATTATATTAGTTATAATTAAAGCTTTTGTGGAATTAGTTTTAGAACATATGTTAGCACTTTTACTTTTATTATTAGAATTTAATGAATATGTCATGATACTAGAATGAAGTTATAACTTATGTTTATTAATATTGGATATATATGTTGTCATATCCAACCAATAGTTTTGCATAAAACAACATAACTTTTTAATAGGAAACAACTTAAAACCTTCCCTTAAGGGATTTTGGTGGACAAAAGGTTACTAATTAACACCTCTTTCTACACTTCCCTTGAAATTAACTTAACTACACTCCATTAATGGTCTAAAGAATCTAAAAATAAGTTTTTTATTTTGCTTAATTAAACCATAATCCATCATAGTAGTTTTTTTAGGAAAATTAATAAATAATGAGTTCTAGTTTCCTCTGGCACATAGACTTTTAGACCTATGGTTGAGACTTAGTAGAAAAATATTATGACATCTGATAATTCTTTAAACACTCTTTTATGTCATTTAATCTTCCTTTAACTCTACAAATAAATGTAAGGGGAAATTAATATTTGTATTCTACTATTATATTTCTTACAAATTTAATTCATTTTTTGTCTTCTTATTTTTATACTCTTTTTGTGTTTTCTCTTAAATTCCCTTCATATCACTCTTTTGCTAATCATTAAAGCCTATTATTGTGGAAATCATAATTTCAACTATTAATTTTTTCTCCACTTGCATGTCATATTTAAGAGAAAAAGGAAGTAGTGCAATATTTTTTTATTTTTCCAAAATTTATAGTTTTTCAAATATATGAACCAAATATAAAAAAATTATTTTTTATTAAACTTTAGTATCTCAGTTAAATATTAAAAATAAATATTTTCTAAAAAATATTTTGTTTGGTATTTGACTAAGAAAATGAAATTTGATGAAAAATATTTTATGAATTCTCCTACTGTATCTCTCATTCTCTCTAGTAGTTTTAAGGTTAGGAGAGGGCAAAGGAAGAGTGGTTACTCTTGGTTTTAGAAAATAATTTTACTTTTTTAATGTTTTGTAAAATATTTTATGGAAAATAAACAAATTTTTTATTGGTCTAAAAACTATTTTTTCTTACATTTTCCATGAAACAAACACCAAAAAATGAGAAAAATGCTTTTAAAAAAACAAAGTCTAAGTATCATGAATTTATTTATTTTTTTGGATTTAATATGAGGATTTAGTCTTTTATATAAGGTAACTAATATAATTTTTGTAATAAAATTGTGAAATATCACCCTATTTTTTTTATCTTATTGATAAAAATTGAAAAAGAGAGAGAGATAGCTTCTATCTTATTGATAAAAATTGAAAAAGAGAAAGAGAGATAGCTTCAAGAAGCTCAAATGAGAGTTTCACTCAAACACTTAGATTTTTAAGTTGGTGTGAAACTAGAATGAAGGATAAGAAAAAGATATCTTATTATGAAACGTTTGTCCTTTAATATTTGCTAGTTGATCTTGAAGCATTTATAAAAAGTTGCATTCAAATTACTTTTCTGTAGGTAATACTTTTCAGGATAATTGTATTTATTTTTTTAAAGAATTTTCTTTCCTAAAAGGTCATGTTTTTCAAGAGAGTTTGTGTTTTCCATATATCTTTTCCAAAAGAATTGTATTTTTCCGGAACAATTGTGCTTCTATAAAGTTGCAATTCTATAAAGTTTCAACTCTTTAATTGTATAAGGTGTGATTTTTCAATTATGTAAATTCTTAACTCTTTAGTTATGTAAATGATTAATAATTCTTGCACAATTAATAACTTTAAAATTCTCTGTCACAATTAAATTCAATACTTTTACAGAACAATGAATATGGAAGAAGTCACTATTGCAAGGTAAGCAATCTTCATGTTCCTAGTGATTAAGCAAGAGATCTTGAATATTGTCATTACATCTTGGATTATCCAGAAAAAGTAATTGTAAGTTCCTTAAGAGATAAATTATTCCCGTTAAGTAAATTAGAATCTCACGAGTCTCTTAATAGCTAAAGAAAAAAAAAAGAGAGAGAGAGTAATTGTAATTTAATAAAAATTTATTGAATTTAAACCAAAAAAGAAATAATGAGACGTACTTTAAAAATCTATTAAATTGCAAAAAAAAAAGAAATATTAAATAAGTGTCCCATTCCCACTATATTGATGTATAACAAGAACCCCAGGTCCGTTCATACTGGAGACGACAGTGGGATAACTCCATCGAAACCAAGTCGTTAAGCTGTTAATGTAGAGCTAGAGGCCAGAGGCTACACACTCTCTCCCCATTGCAACCCGCTTTCGGACACTTTCTCGTCAATTGGATGCATCCAGTGCACAACTGCCTTGAATTTCTAGGAATGATCCGATGCTCTTTTTTTGTCAAGAAAAGGAAAAAAAAGAAAAACTCTGATTTCTCGTCAACGGGTCTTATGGTGTTCGACAGCTACATGTCAGATGTTCAAGCAGGCGATATGTGCCCAAAACTAGAAGGAATCCTTGTTCTTTTAAGAAAACTTGTCGGCACAAGGAAGCACGCTGTGTGTCCGTACATGTACTTGCTCTTGAAATTAGCTTCGGTCTTGTCATTAGCAGCCGCTACAGTGAAAAGAACGAATTTTATCCGGAGCAAACTGTGTAATTCGACGAGAGATGAATGATTGAATGCTTGCTTAGTCGCGGGTACAGAAAAATATATATTTAATTGTATTGATTATAAAAAAGAATAGAAAATAAAAATTATAGAAAAATTTTAAAATATATAAAACTCGTAGATATAACATCGTAGTAGTTATATTAAATGTTTGAAACTACACTGTTGCTATGTTTTAAATTCATCTACTTTTGTCTTTTGTTTGTAGGTTTCTTTTTTTTTATAAATATAATGTAAATTTTTGTTCTCCCTGATAAAGCTTCTTGAATCCATCACGGTAAAATAGCACGTGTACAGTTATTTTTAGGACATTATAAATTTAAGTTAAATTTCACAATATAATTAAATTATAATCGTTAATTATAATTATAAGTTATTATTTAATAAAAAATAGATCAATTAGTATGTTTTTTTATGAATGATAAATAAATTAAAATTAATAATTAAATTTTCTTTTATTTTGGGTGGTTATGTAATAATTTCTTTTTTTATCGAAAATATATTTTCCACCAATCACGTTATTACAATATGGAATATATAGCAAATTGCGTAAATAAAACCATAAATAGAAAAGAAGATGCAAATTTTGAAACTCTGCTTTTCCGAGATGAAAGTACTACTACTACTAGTACATCATAATATCATAAATATCAGGAATTAAACCGAAACAGTGAAATTCTGCAAAAAGCCTTTCAAAATTCAGAGAGAAATCACGCTCAGGAGAGAAAGAACCACCCGGGAGCAAGATGGCTGATGTACATAGTAATCCGTTCTTTCAAACCTTTCATCATTACCTGTGCAGCCACGCCAAAATATCAGGCTTTGGGAGTGCTTAAAACGACTCTCCTTTCGAAGAGAGTCAAGAACAATTCCCTCACCGTACTTCAGCTTTATATGCTTTTAAGGTGACCATTCAAAATACCGTAGTCCCCATGCAGATTTCTTCCAGGCCCATCATCATAAAAGATGGCTTTACCTTCCTCCTCCTTCTCCTCTTGTTATCCTTTGTTTTTTATTTTATTTTTTCCCCCCTTCTTCTTTTAATTATCGTTGTCTTTTATTTCTTTTAATGAATATATTAATATAGCTACATTAGAATGACATGTTGTGTCCGTAGAAGAATGCATGGATCTCGTAATAGAACTCTTTTTAGTTCCCGAAGTTCCATACAGATTAAGGTCCATGTTGGTAGTTGATTTGGCGTATTCTTGAACCCGCTTCCATTGTACACAAACATGGCAATCCCAGGTATCAGCATGGCTTGTTTTGGAAATCCAAACTCAAGCACGCATCTTTATTGCCATATACAGAGCAAAGCAATGCACTTAACAGTACAAAATTCACCTGTCCATAGTCCAAAAAACCATAAAGTACAATTCTCTTCTGATCTCGTGCAATGGAACAGAACAGGCAATGCCTTTTCCACAGATGAGACATTCCAATTCGGGGTTCATCGGTCAAAATGAACCAAGTGAATTGAAATGTGTCCATGCTTCCTGTAAAACATGCAAGCAGTAAACAAGTGAAAATGGTTACCTTTATGATTGATTACTCAACACTGATAACATGCAATTAATGTTTTCCCAAAGTTAATGCACATTCATGTCTATTCTGTTTTCGGTGGATTGGAACAAAGGTACCTTGATTTATGGATCCCTTCCACAGATCACTAGCATGCATACTGTCTAGGGTAAACGCAAGCTTAGCTGATCATGCACCAGTAATGAGGGCATAAATTAATCATACAAAACCAATCTGAGCCCTACTTCGCGTCCTCGTTTCTTTCCCCATTCTACGTGGTAGAGGATCATAAACCATTACCGGGGAATGTGATTGTGAGAAAATTCATGCTAGAATGCGATAATGCACAGACATTCCTGCGATCTAATTTGGCAGGCAGTCAGGCAAAGTAATGCTGCCGTGGTTTGCTTGTGGTAACATAGGACATAGCTTCTACAGTTTCATGAAGGAAAAGGGCCCAGTTGCTTCAACTTTTATTTTACCTGCAAAATATCGAAAACCTTTTCTGCCATATATTTTTTATGCGAGGTGACACCCTTCTGCTGTAGCTTATCAGGATGTAGACAGAGTAATGCTTTTTGATATGCTCTTTTCACTGCATTTCCCTCAATTAAGTCAACAAGCGGAACAGGCTTCCATCCACTTTCAGACCATAGAACCTGTGAGCATGTTAGTGATGGTATATCAAACGTCAAAATCTGTAGAGCTAGTGCTTTGCTAACTGTAATATAGGAAGAAATTTTTGAATTATAAATTGATTATCTGAACTCACGTATTGTAAAGTTGATAGCAGAGAGCGTATATTTCTTTCCTTTCCATTTGACCACTTTCGTATCTTGCCGTCTATGATCTGCAATATAATTAGACGTAGTTCATATTATTACAATGTGCCCTGACATAAACACGAAACATAAATGTATAAAACGGGGATTTATCTCTCTTTATGTTCCACATTACAGGCAGTTCTTCATGGTTATCACCAGTTTGTGGCAACTTATCCCCATCTAGATGTAGTTCTCTGATCTGCCCAAACACAAAGGTAAATTAGCTGATCAGATAATATAATAAACTTAAGAAACACCTATGCTATTTTGTGCTTTTACATATATGAACACAGGATTACCACAAACTCTAGGGTGAAATTTTTCATTTTTCATCGTCCCAACATTGTAGTGATCTGACAATCCCAAGAAAAATAGACAAAAAATCAATGTGCATATGGAACAACATACCAGGAAGAAGGTATCATCTATATCTCCAGCAACTGCTTCTGAGCCATCTGGAATCAATACTGACAATACTTAAGTGCATTACACAAGGTGACTTCAAAAACTTCATTAGCCGCTCAGTACATTGAATTAAATAAAAAAGCATAAAGTACCATTAAGGGGTTGAGTTCTGTAAAATAGGACGGTTTATATATTATAGAATGCTTTTCCATTTCTCTTTCAACAGCACATATATGCGAGATCAGACTATGAGAAATTTATCAATACTTCTTTGATTTCACACCGATACAAGATGGCACAGGCAAATCATTTGGTCAGTTCCATCATTGCAAACAAGCAAGTTACTGAATGCGCTACTAATACTAACTACTATTTATATTTCCTTGTCGGTCATGAAAATAGGATCAACAAACCTGCAGTTGTTGCTGAGCTATCATTAAGTCCAGAAGAAGCCTTGATGTGCTTATTGTCGGCAGTCCTTGTCTCAGAATTTTCTTTCTCAGGCTGTTTACAAATTTCTTCTATCTGAAAAATTATGACAAATGATATGATGCACAAGAAACTTTCTTAACATTAACTTCTCCCTTGGTAAGCGTGACAGGCAATTATACTAGACTCCTGGCCAAGCAAATCAATGCGTAAATCTAAAACTGAGTACCATGGCAGAAGCATATGCTGTATATTTCTTATTCTTGTTTGGCAAGTTCCTCCCATCTTTTATTTTGTTTGTAGTGACGGTTTCTTCATTTCCTCTCCCAAATTTGCCTCCATCCTTACAACTAGAGTTCGAGTTGGCATCAAATTTAGTTTTGTTTGAAGCTTCCCGGTTGAAGATTTTGACAAATTCCTTCACCTTTCCCTCAACTCTATTCTTTTCAAGGTTGTCTTGTAGCAAGTTAGTTTTATCTGTTTCTTTTCCACTTGATGCATTTCCTTTTCTATCTTCTTTCTTTGCAATGTCACTGCCATCAAAAACTGCAGGTGATTTCCTGGTGCTCTTCACTTTGCCTTCTTTATATTTGTTTTTTGTAGTTGCCTCGTCGTCAAAACCTGCACAGGGAATTAGGCCCAGAACCATAAAAATTGCATAAGCAAGAACCATGATCTAGAACATGCTTACCTTGTTCAGGATCAGCATCAAGGAATAGTGAACACAATGTCTTTCTAAACTCAGTCTTGGGAGCTTCTTTCATATCCGTTGAAATTTCTTTGTTGACCTTTCCAGACATAGCCATGTGAGGAACAGACCAAGGTTTTGTTTCTTCTATTGAATTGTGCAACATATTATTACAATCATCATCTTTAACAGTGGCTTCTGGCTTGGTCTCCTCAGGAATCTGGAGTTGTTCTAATTTAACCATTGTGCTGGCATCCACATGAGAGACATTCGCTTGTTTATCAGGTTCTGTTTCAAAGGACTTGGCATTTGATGATATTCCAGTACCAAACAAGGGGGAAGCAATATCCTGTGGAGTTGCAACATGTAATTCCCTGACCACACCTTCACAACGTCCGCCAGTGCTAGCACATCTTTCAAATTTGAATTTCTCTTTCAATCCCGAACTGTTTCCCTTTCTAAAAGGCATTGCTAAAGGCACCCCTTTAGTTGCCCATTTGTAAATAGAGAAATGAAATTGGCTGGCATTGGCCGGAACAGAAAATTTTGAATCTCTTTTCAAATTGCTACCTCTCTCAGTTTCATCTATTTTACTTAAGTGTGCTGACTCTTTGCATCTAAGAGATGGTTCATCCACTAAAGATCTCTGTTGACAATCATTGTTTGTCAACTCCTCCTGAGGTGGACTTGTTTGGCTTGAAAGTCTAGAAAGAGGAGAATACAAGTAAGAGCTGAACCCATTCAAAGCACTGTCATCATTTCTATGATGATAATGATTGCTGGAAACGAATGTTGGTGATTCTGTCCCTTTGAATAGCTTGGCAGGGAGACTGCAAAGTTGACAGCAGTTGATTAAGCCTCTAGTAATGACGCAAACAATCAGACATGGTGTATAGTGATTAGAGTACAGTGATTAGAGATGGATTTTTCACTTCTTCATTATCAGAACTAAAACTTAAGCTGGCTAAGTCTTTCTACAAGCAAAGAAACATAGACTACTTTGTCAGTACGCATCTAGATATGAATACAGAATGTAGATGCCGATTCTGTTTGGAGGAAAGGGGGAATATGGAAGGCAAGAAAAATTATCAACAAGCTGGAGGGGGCAAAATGTTTTGAAAGTTTTAGTTGTTTACATCTATTGGGTATTGATCTAACAAATATGCTACATCTATACCCAAGTCATGGAGATATTTATTTCTTTATTCTTCTTTGTTTGCAGAAGTCTGTGGAGCTCTAGGCCGGGTGTTGAAAGCAACCCCAAGTGTGAGCAAATAATAGTGAAACAGGAAGAAGCAATTCTACAAATAAACAACAGAGATAACCAGCAGACTGCGGACACCACTTAGAACCGTGCAACATTCTAAGCAACATGATACTGTACATATTATGATTTTTTGTAGATCCAATGGGCATTTTTAATGAATTTTATATGATTTCAACCTTGATAATAGCGTGGAGTAGTAGGCAAACAGTATGCAGTGAAGTAAAGTGGAAACCTGAATTGTGAGGGTACCGAAGAACTCAACAAAGGCTCAGCTCTGGGCGGTAGGGACCAGACAGGGCTTAGAGCTCTTGAACCCGGACTAGAAGAAGACGGATCCTGGCTATGCCTCCTTGGAGAAGAACTCATCACAAACTCGCTGCCTTTAAATATATCATCAAAGAAACCAGCCGGGTGCCTGCTTCTATTCCCACATTCATCTCCAAACACTGGCTTCTCGTTTAGACCAGACCACCTCCGGGGAATGGCCATCATCTCATCCTCACCTTTGAGTGAATATGAATCTGTAGCTTGACCAAAACTGCAACGCGTCTCTTGAACGGAAGCCCGCCGTGGCGGCCCCCCAAATACATCGTCGAAATCGATGTCTGAGTTTCCACATGGGTTCTTCGGAAACGAAATCTGATGACTTAGAAACGTCGGACTACAAGCAAGAAGAACGCTTTCTCTGTTAGAAAAACTCCCCATTTAATTCTACCCGATACCCAGAACACAGTTTCAACAGACGAAATTCAAAGAGGAAAAAAGGATGGAGCCTCGGGGCGAAAGAACTATATGAGAAGCCATGCCTAATTGGGCATCTGCTGTTCAATCAAAATCTAGCAGAAGTATGAGATCGGAGAATGTTGATGTGGAGGCTTCGTGGGTGAGAGTAGAGACACTGGAATGGAAGATTTTGACAGGGAAAACACAAGAGTCCGGGTTACGGGTTAAAGGTTGGTGAGCTTGCAAAGCAAGCGGGAATCCATAACCACTAATAAGGATGCTTTGTTTTGTGCTGATTTTGGATAAGGAAAAAGAAAATTCCAAGGGAGAAAGGCAAGTCACTTTGTAATGCTCTTGTCGTGTAACGGAATTTCAAATACTATTTCTCTTGGCGACCGTTAACTTGAGGATTTTTAGTGATGCCACGTTCATTCTTGGTTCTAGTTCTGCTGGGTTGATTATGCTGACAGCCCGTTGTTTGCTTTTATCTCAGTCACACATGCTTTGATTAATTAACGATATTCTGGTCAACTTCTGTCCGAGCAATATATATATATATATATATATATATATATATATATACACAGACTAACACACATATACAAATTGATCAAATTGGAATTTTTTTTTTTTGGGTAGATATCAAATTGGAACTTCAATCTCGACTAGAGGTGACAGTGACCCAGCTAATTTGCTGTCCACAGAAAATTAATCAGCTGCCCCAACAAGTTGAAGAGAAAAAGCTTGCAACAAGTACAGTGGCAACAGACAATTCACCAGAAGAGGTTACAAAATCTTGACAATTTGGTACACTACTTGAAAAAGATATATCAAGGAAACGTCACAGATACCAATCAAGGGGGAAAAGATTAAATAGACCGTGTCATGTAGCATCACCCTTCAGAGGTAAAATCAGATTACCCTACCTGTGTCCTGTGGACAACACAAGTTACATGATGAGCCCACTTATGGGACAAACCTAGACCTCTTGTAACTTTCTATGTTGGTAGTCCTACCAATCAGAACCATCTGGGAAAGGCTCTAATGCATTTTGCTTGCCGTTGAAATAAAATTCAACAACTGCTTTCATTCTGGAAAGTTTATCTGGGTGGTAGTTTACATGAACAATTACTGGCTTCAACTTCTTCAGAGTGTTGTCTTTCCTCACTGTCTTGAAAAGGACCTTGCTGTTCATAAACAAATAGAAGTCCATAGTTCTCTTTGCAGCATGAAGCCCATCATACCCAGGATGTGAAGGGAAATAGAGTTCCTCATTGAAAACAGCTTGGTCCCATGCATTTAGCTCCCGTGACAAACGACCAGCAACACGATCCAAGAGTTCAATAGAAGGAATTGTAGGCCTTATATAAAAGAAACCAGAGTTGTAAACCCATATCCTCATAGTATGAGCATAACGAGCCCAACCCATGCCAGGTTCATCAAAAACATCATCAAAACCATAAGCTGTCCTGTTATCATGACCATCAGTCATAGATTCAACATCTGTATCCCGATGGAGATGATAAAATGGGTTCTGCAAGTAAACTATATCAACATCTGAAAGAAGAACACTGTAGCCAAGCTGCAAAAATTCTCTCAGAATACGGAACTTCAAACCTGAAACAGCATGGTTACCCCCAGTTCTTGCAACATAATCAATACCCTTATCTGGATCCCTCTTATACACAGGAACACCATTTGCCTTGCAGAATTCAACTATGTGGTCATCTAATGCAATTACCAGGTAATTGGATATACCAACTCTCTTGATGCTCGTGAACCAAACCTCCAACATACTTTTCACATTTGAATTTGCAAGTGCAACTATAAGCTCCTTCCCAATAGCAATTTCCTCTAAGAGTTTTGCCAATCTTGGGTTCACAGAGTCATCAGGAATGACAGTTGGGTTAATTCTCAAACCCTTGACGGTACCAAAAGGACCAGCTTTCTGCTGCTTACCCAGCAGCAAAACCTGCTTCTCCGCATGATCCTTTCCTCGTTCAGTCAGCCGTAGCTTTTCATTTAGCTCCCTCAGTTGCTTCTTCAACTCAGCATTCTCCTCTGACAGTGAGATAATATCTGCTTTGATCATTTTAATTCTTTCTGTTGACTCACATGAAGACGAGCCAACCTAAAAAGGAGCATGCATAGGTGTCACATCAATGATGGTATCAGAAGGCAAAATGGTAGCCTTAGGCAAGAATCCCCAAAATAGCCAAGCAAGCTGACAAAAATTTTTACTTTGGGAAGTTTAAAAGGAATCAAGACCCAACTCGAAGTTTATTTTATTTTATTTTATTTTATTTTTCTTTTTCTCTGGTACATCGGAGATAACCCAAATCAAAGTTTGAACAAGCAACTACAGCCATCTAACCTCACTGCAAACCTCATTAAACCACAACACACAAGCAGAAACAGGCACTAAACTCAAGAGGCTGGCAAGGATGGGATGAGACATTGTAGAAATGGCAGCCACTAACACTGTTAAGTGAATAGTAAACAAATTTCAACAGCACATTCTCAATAATGTAATGGAAATTTTCAAGTTCACATTCCTCATAATTTCACAAACTAGGGAAAGAAAATGTTGAATATTTCTTGAATTGATGAATGCATCCCTCAACCGAAATTCCCATGCAAATCCTTTTAGCTGATGTCCAATTTTGCACGCTTTGGGAGCCAACATAATAAATGAATTAATAAAAACGAATCTGCGTGATTTAGAGAATCTTGCTAGTGTCCATTTATTCTTCTCCTTTTAAGCTTCTGAATTCTATTATCACTAATTTCTTTAAAACTCGTTTCCGAATAATAAAACATGTAGCGTACTTCAAATGACTCAACAACCTCATCAAATAAAGCTTTTCACCGATTCACATTTGAAACCGCAAGGATTTGACCAAAGCCCAGACGGCGCTCATACATCCCAAGTCAATTACGAGACATAAAGTCAACTCTATCAAATACAACGTTGCAATACCGGTTCAGAGCACCTAGCAACACAGAGAGAGAGATTAGAACCACGAAGAACCTGGAGATTGGATTTTGGAATTCGAGCATTTGGGGTGGCCCAAAACGAGCTGAAGAATCCGTCAGGATACATCACGGCACAGATACAACCCAGGGAAACTCCGATCACAATGGCTATAACGATTCGAGATCCGCGAACTGACTGGCCCTTTTCTCTGCGACCCACCATGGCTTCTGGGGGCTTCCGGACTCTCTCTCTCTCTCGCTCTCTATTTTGCACCCGCGCAGAGTGTCAGTGAGAATTGACTGCGAAAACCCAATGCAATGTTTTTATTAATTTTTCTTTCCCTCTTCTTGGGTTCCTTTTTTCCGATTTCTTGAAGTCTACTCAAGTACCCATCCTATGATCTACCAATTTGCTGGGGGTCAAACGGAAATCTGTTTTCGTTCAAGCCCCCGTCGTTCTGTCACGCGTGATTCTCCCCGAGCCATTTAAACAGTATTATTCCAGCCACTACTCCTAATCCTATAACTTGGTAAAAACTTTTAAAATTTTATAAATAAACCCTTATCTTTTTATAAGATATAGAGTTAATTAAAATACTCTAAAAAAAGTATAATTAAAATACTCTAACAGAAGTATAGGAACCATTAGATTAAATAGATTCTGACTTTTTGTTGAGCAAGTGAACAACTATATATAGTTTTAGAAACTTTATTTGTAAATATCAAGAGATCAAGAAGTAATATAGTATTCTTCAAATTCTCCATATTTCTTGTCTATGTTGTGTGTATCTTTTTATCTTTCGCTAGCAGCATTCTAGTTTTTGAAGAAGGTTGAACTAGCATTTCAGTCCAGTGAATTGCTAGTACTGCATGGGTTGTTAGGTGATTAAAGCCAAGTTCATAACAAGTGGTATCAGAGCAAAAGTTCTACAAGCAGCAAACACACTCGGTTGATAAGGATGACTGGTCCACACAGTAAGACTACCTACGTAGTTGAGGAAGTTAAGAAGCAACCAAAAAGAGGGAGATCAAGGTTGAGGGACGTCTCGGAAGACACCAATGCAAGGCTCGCAAAGGTGGAGCTTGCCATGGCTGATGAGCAGGAGAAGTTTGAGGCAGTAGACCAACGCATCGACGAGCTCGAGAAGGAGAATGAAGAGCTTCGTGAGGAGTTGCAAAGTGCCTTGAACCAGGCCATGTCAAGGTGTTTAAGCCAAGCGAAGACCTTGGAGGAATTCCTCCATTGTGAGGTTGGGATGTTGAAGGAAAAGCTTGAAAGAGTCTCTAACGAGTTGAAGGAAACTAAGGATGAGCTAGTCTTTTGCAAAAAGGCAATTACTCAAAGTGGGAGCATCGCCTTACCAACAATAGTCGTAACTCCTTCAAAGGTGGATGTCCTAAGACTCAAAGCGTATAATGGGTCGAGGAATGCGAAGGAAGTTGATAATTTTCTGTGGAGATTGGAACAATACTTTAAGGCACTTAGCGTCATGGAGGATGCCAAGAAGATTGACAGTGCCGCGTTATACCTCGTGGATACCGTAATGGTATGGTGGAGAATGAGGTATGGCGATATTGAAAGAGGTACTTGTGTCATTAACACATGGGACGAGTTCAAGAAAGAACTCAAGCGGCAATTCTATCCGGAAAATGCCGAGGAAGAGGTAAGAGCGAAACTAAGGCGTCTTCAGTAAAAGGGAAGCATACGTGAGTATGTGAAGGAATTCTCCGAAGTGTTGCTGGAAATTCCTGGGTATCCCGACAAGGAGGCGTTCTTTGCATTCAAAGATGACTTACAAAATTGGGTAAAGATGGGGATCCAAAGACATGGTGTTCAAGATCTCGCAACCGTTATTTCCATTACTGAATTACTAATCGAGTTCCAGAAGTCCGAGAAGTCCAAGTCTCAAAAGGACAAGGGTGGCAAAGGAAAGAGTGGGGAAGAGAGTTCCTCGAACAAAGGGAGTTTTCACAAGTTTAACGGGCCTAAGGAAGGGAGGAACACCAAGGAGGGTTAAAGCAACGACAGGCCTCCTCTTAAATGCAGCTTTTGCGACGAGCTGCATAAGGCAAGGGATTGCCAGAAGAAAGTCAAGCTTTCTGCCCTAATTGAAGAAAGAGAGGAACAGCAGCAACGTGAGGAGACGAGGATGGGATCCTTACAAATCCTCAATGCCATCAAAGTCAAAGTCGAAGTGCCTAAAGCCGAGAAGAAAGGACGATTATATGTAGAAACAAAGGTGAGTAACCAAGTGGTTAAAACCTTAGTGGATACCGGAGCTTCCAATAACTTCCTTCAAGAAGAGGAAGTAAGGCGGTTGGGCATCAAATACAGCAAGGAGCAGGGATAGCTCATGGCAGTAAATTCGAAGCCAAAGTCGATTTTTGGCATTGCTTATGGCGTAGAGGTACGTATGGGTGAATGGTGTGGTCTTGTAGACTTTTCTATTATGTCAATGGATGATTATCCAATTGTACTTGGTATGAAGTTTATGGACTGCGTTAAGGTCATGCCTATCTCCTTTGCCAACACAATGTGCATTTTGGAGGAAGGCAATACATGCATGATGCCCTTGGCTAGGGAAAGTAGCCTTCAATCTAGGCAAATTTCAGCCATGTAACTCTCGAAAGGTGTAAAGAAGTCGTAACCCACCAAATGTCCTACTGAAGGAAGTCTCTCGCATCCTGGAGGAGTTTAAGGACGTGATGCCTCCCAAATTGCCAAAGAAGCTTCCACCTGAATGTGAGATGGATCACAAGATATAATTGGTCCTTAGTGCAAGACCACCTGTTGTGGTGCCTTACCGAATGGCACCCCCAGAGTTGGAGGAACTCAGGAGGCAACTGAAGGAGCTGTTGGATGCGGGTTACATTCAACCGTTAAAGGCTCCATATGGTGCACCCGTGCTTTTCCAAAAGAAGTATGACAAGTCACTTCGGTTGTGCGTCGACTATTGGGTGCTCAACAAAATAACCGTGAAGAACAAATATACCATTCCATTGATAACTGATTTATTTGATTAGCTAGGTGAAGCACGGTGGTTCACAAAGTTGGATTTGAGATTGGGATATTACCAAGTGAGGATTGCAGAAGGAGATGAGCCAAAGACCGCTTGTGTTACGAGCTATGGTTCCTTTGAGTTCTTAGTTATACCCTTTGGACTTACTAATACTCCTGCCACGTTTTGCACTCTTATGAATCGAGTCTTTGAGTTGTTTTTGGATAAATTTGTCGTAGTGTATTTGGATGATATCTTTGTCTATAGTAAGACATTGGACGAGCACATCGAACATCTATGACAAGTTTTCCAAGTACTAAGAGTGCACGAGTTGTACCTAAAGAGGGAGAAATGTGCCTTTACTCAACGAGAGGTCACATTCCTAGGGCACATCATTGGCGGAGGTAGGTTATAGTTGGATAAGTCCAAAGTGCAAGTTATCCATAATTGGGAGCCATCAAAGAAGGCGATTGAGGTACAATCCTTCTTAGGCCTCGTTAATTATTATAGAAGATTTATAAAAGGCTACTCCTCTATTGCAATTCTGCTCACTGATCTGTTGAAGAAAAATAGAACATAGAGTTGGGATGCCAAATGTCAAAGGGCATTTGAGGTGCTTAAACAGGCAATAGTTGACGAGCCAATGTTGGCTCTTCCTGACCATACCAAGCCCTACGAGGTATAGACTAATGCTTTGGATTTTGCAATCAGTGGTGTGTCAATGCAAGAGGAGCATCCCATCGCGTATGAAAGCTACAATTTGAACGAAACCGAGCGTCGCTGTATAGTCCGAGAGAAGAAGATGACTGCAATGGTGCATTGCCTACGAGCGTGGAGGCATTATTTGCTAGGATCCAAGTTTGTCGTGAAGACGAACAATATTGCCACGAGTTACTTCCTCAATCAAAAGAAGTTAACGCCAAAGCAAGTGAGGTGGCAAGCGTTCTTGGTGGAATTTGACTTTGTGATGGAGTATAAGTTGGGCAAGGCTAACTTGGTGGTCGATGCATTGAGTAGAAAGGCCGAACTAGCTGCCATCACAAGTCCAAACTTCCCGTTGGTCGAACAAGTAAAGGAGAGGTTGGAGCACAACTTACAAGCCAAAAGTTTGAAGGAATTGGCAAGTAATGGGAAGACACGCCGGTTCTTACTTGCAGATGGATTGCTCATTACTAAGGGTAATAGAGTTTACGTGCCAAAATGACAAGGATTGAGGAAGGCGATCATTAATGAGTGTCATGATTCAAAATGGGTAAGACATTCAGGTGTACATTGTACGTTGGCACTTGTAGAGCGAGCATATTATTGGCCACAAATGCGAGATGACATTGAGCTTTACGTAAAGACGTGTCTAGTATGCCAACAGGACAAGGTAAAGTAACACCAACCATCGGGATTATTGGAACCCCTACCTATTCCGGAGAAGCCATGAGAGAGTGTTTCAATGGATTTCATCACATGTCTACCGAAGTCGGATGGATGTGCCAACATCATGTTAATGGTAGACAGATTTAGCAAGTATGGCGTGTTCATCCCCGTACCCTCAAAGTTTACAGCTGAGGATGCAGCACGCTTATTTTTCAAATATGTGGTGAAATACTAGGGTATTCCCAAAACGATTGTTAGCGATAAAGACACTCGCTTCACCGGGAGATTTTGGATGGAGTTATTCAAGTTGATGGGATTTGAACTCAACTTCTACACAAGCTTTCATCCCCAAACTAACGACCAATTCTCATACAATCTACAAAAAAGCAAGTTAACTGGGGCTAGTCCGTTTGAGGTTGCTACGGGGCTACAACCATCGACTTCACACACATTGGCGGTTGGCTACAAAGGGCCTAATCCTACTGCATTCAAGTTTGCTAAAGGTTGACATGAGAAGTCCAACATGGCACGGACACACTTAGCCAAAGCTACCAAGCGAATGAAGAAATGGGCCGATACCAAGAGGAGACACTTGGAGTTTGAGGAAGGAGATTTAGTGATGGTGAAACTCCTTACCTATCAAAGCCGAAGGTTTGTCAAGGTGCATAAGGGTCTAGTAAGGCATTACAAGGGACCCTTCCCAGTGGAGAAAAGGATTGGCAAGTTAGCTTACCGATTAACTCTACCGTCACACATGGAGATGCATCCAGTTTTCCACGTTAGCTTGCTAAAACCTTACCATCCGGATAAGGAGGAGCTAAGCAGGGGCAAGTCGAAGAGGGCCCCTACAACCATAACGGCCACACTAGATCGCGACGTGGAAGAAATATTGGCGCATTGTGTCATTCCAAGGAGAGGCAACCATCTGAGTTATGTCGAGTACTTTGTTAAATGGAAAGGGTTGCCTGATAACGAGGCAAGTTGGGAAAACGAGCTAACCTTATGGAGCAACGTTTATCTAATTGTGGCTTACAAGAGGGATGCGACGAGGGCGTTGCCAGATTGAGTAGGGGAGAATGTCATACACCGTGTGATTCTACCCAAAATCGAGCCATTTAAAGAGGCTTATTTCAACCACCACTTTTAATTTTAGAACTTGGTGGAAGCCTTTAGAATCTTGTAGATAAACCCCTTATCTTCTTGTAGGATGTAGAGTTAGCTAGAATACTCTAGAAGAAGGATAGGGACCGTTAGATCAAATATATCCTGACCCTCCATTGAGGAGGTGAACAACTATATATAGCCTTAAGGACTTCATTTGTAGACATCAAGAGATCAAGAAGCAATATAGTATTCTTCAAGTTCTCCATATCTCTTGTCTACTTTGTGTGCATCTTTCTATCTTTCGCTAGTAGCATTCTAGCTTTCAGAGAAAGTTGAACTAGCATTCCAGTCCAGTGAATTGCTAGTGTCGCACGGGTCGTTGGGTGATCAAGGCCAAGTCCGTGACAATACGGATACAGACAAAGACTCCATGTAATTTTCTAAAACACCCTGTTTCGCTTATTTTACAGTCGTGGATAAGATGTTATCCGTCAGGATGAGATGACTTCTTCGTGATTGTGTTTTTATTTCCTCTTGGATTTCCTTTGACTTTGGATATGAGAAGTAAATCCTGATTGATTGAATTAGTAAGTGTAAGGATTGAGGCCGCCACACATGTTTCTATTATTTGTTGAAAAGGGTTGTTATAAATTTAGTTATATGTTAATGACAACAAGCAAATTTTTACTCTTGATTTTTTAAGGTTTTTTTTTTTAATTTAGCCTTAAAATATATATATTTTTTCATTTTAATTTCATTCTAAATATTTTAATTTAATATCAATTGAGTTCAATCATTAATTTAAAAAAATAATTTAATTGTTAAATAAATATATTAATTAAATTAAAAAAATACTAAAATAAATAAAAAATATATTAAATTATATTTTTCACTTAAATACTAAGTTACCAATATCATCACCCTTTGTCGTCCCCCATCTCCAGCTCCAGGGAGTATGATAATATGCTCCGCTTCCAATAAGCCGCAATCTCCTCCTGCTTTTCTCATCCTTCCTTTTGCTCCCATCTCTCTTCTTCTAAGTTTAAGCTCAAAATTGGTTTTCTTTTCCTTATTCACATCGGTCTCCACTTCATTGTTTCTTTTAAAATCCATTTCATTAATAAAATAGTTACAATGGTGGTGGTGGTGATAATGATGGCAGTAGTATTAGTGATGATAGTTTATATTTAGGTAAAAAAATATAATTTTAATATGTATTTTATTTTATTTTATTATTTTTTTAAATTCAGTTAATATATTTATTTGATTGTTAAATTGATGAGTAAACTTAATTGATATGAGATCAAAATGTTTAAAAATAAACTAAAATAAATTAAATATTTATGATTACATTAAAAAAAATTAAAAAAATTAAAGACAAAAAATATACTTATGCTAATGTTAACATAAATTCTAATTAATTTACTCTAATTTTTTAGAAGTATTTTGTCGAAAGAACCAACTAAATCCTTTTTTTTTTCTCTCTAAAATAGATAATCTTTGTTTTCAAGTTGGCAAAATTAACATTCCAAAGGAACACTGAGAATAATATTCTTTTATGAACAAGAATAATGGTGCATTACAATTGGAAGTCACCAAATGACAAAGAGAGAAAAAACCATTATCTTTAAAGCTACTAAACCTTCAATCTCAATCGTGCTTCAAAATAATTAAATTTACATTCGAGCTATAAATATGTATGTACATTAGGGTTGAACTTGTGTGTCGTGTGGATTCAATAGTTTTTTAGGTATAATTTTTTTCATATGTTTTTTTTTTCTTGTATACGTTTATGTGTATATGTAGGTTTTTTTTTTTTTCTATCATTGTTTATATTTTTTATGATTTTAGATTTTTTTTCTTGTTTTCTTAGGATTTTTTTAGGTCCTTTTTTAATTAAAATAATTGTTGTTACTACTTTAAATAATCATATTTAGCTCCACAGTACTTTCCACTGTTGTCATTTTTGTTTACAATGTTAATTGTTTAAAATGTAGTGAAGCTAAGAGTGAAACATATAATATAGTGATTGAAAGGCTACAACCTGATTTTCCTAGATCTTCTAAGAATGAATGGACTATGTCATCCCATAGTATGACTTGAATTTCTTTTGACCCGCGAACTAAATGACCTTTGATATCATTGCACATTTTTCTGTAGGTTATTAACTTTTGATGTTGAGGCTTCATTAGTGATAGCATGTGAGGTGGTTGAAAAACATTTATCAAATTGCACCACACATGAGTCTTATAAAGTTAAATTTTTTCTATAAAGTTATTCAACATACATAATTTAGCAAACTTGGGTTTGTTAAATATTGAGGCAAACCAATGAGCATAAATCACAAAGAGCATACATTCTATCAAGTATTAAGTAAAACATGGAAACAAAAGCTACATTAAAACAACAAGAGAGAGAGAGAGAGAGAGAGAGAGAGAGAGAGAGAGAGAGAGAGAGGGAGGGAGGGATGTTGCAAGGACTGAACAATTCTGTTATTCTCTGACACTTACTCTGCTAATGTGACAATCATTTCTCTTTTTGTTGTCTCTTTTCAGTTAAAATGACTTGTTTATTTCTCTCTAGTTAATGTTAGCTTGCTAATGATATCTGTACAATTTAAAGTCATAAGTAGTGGGTGTATGTAATATTTGGGAAATCAATCAGTATCATAGTAATATATAACATTTTTCAATTAGGCACCTGTGAGGTAGATGTTGTCATGATTGGTAATTTGATCTTGTGTTCTTATGGTGATACGCAATGTGTTGCTAAGTCTTTTAAACCATGTATATTTAGTATAGATGCAACAATAGTATAGGGAATGCTTTTAAGGGATTAAAGGGTGTTATCCCCCTTTGATTAAGAAAGGGCATATAGGCCTTATTTGGTTGTATAGTGATGTCATAGGAGGTTCCTAAGGTAGCTAACATTTGCTTTCCCTTGCCCTATGTCCTTTTTGAGCTTTTGGAGTAACATAAATTAATGATAGGGAAAATGAATCTAAATGGTGAATGAACACTTCATAAGATGCTTGTTTTATTGGCATGGCTTAATGTGCATCCTATCAACTGAGCTTTGATTGAGATGTTGAAAGTTTTGACCATTTCAAGTGATAGTTGTGGTGTTTATTTTGTGGTTATAAGTAAGAAGGGGCTACTAAAAGGGAGCTTTCATTAACTCCTTAAAGATACAATGAAGGACCATAAGAAGCATTTCATGTTTAATTGGATGTTTAATGGCATGATTCTTACAAAGTGGTGTTTGATCCATTCTTTTTTCTTGCTTGTTGCCCTTTTAGACTAGGACTTCATTTTTATTGATTCATGTAAGTGGTTAGGGGAGTATCTTAAAAAGGAAGAGATTATTGAAAATATTGGGGAGCACAATTCTAGGTGGTTGATGATCTTTTTTGAGGGTGTTACTCCTCCTATAATTGCATAAATGTCAACGAAGGTGTCAATGTCAATGTTAATGCTTGCATTGGTCGAGATGGACAAAGAGAAGATGTTTGTGCCTTCAAAGTTAATATCTGCGAATACTTTTAGTGAGGAAAATGATGGTATTCTTTTGTTGGTGGTGTTGCTAGCTTTTTATCTTGGTGCCCACTTAAAATTTAAGAGTTGTTACTTGACACTTAATGCATCCGTGACATCGTTGCCATTTAAGTTCTTTGTTATGTCACATTAAGGTGGGTTTCTCTCCCATCATTGCAGATTTACTCACATTTATAGTCTTATCCACTTTTATTCGTTACTTTGAGCCCTTTAGCATAAGTTCATAAGCAAATGTTGCTTTCTTTAAGGTAGATTTTGATGATGTGTTGGTCCTTCTTGGGTGTCGCTACTAAGACTTCTTGAAATAGACCCCTGATTTGTCTAACCATTGCTCACCTTGCAATAATTCCTTCATATCATGAAATGTAATATTGATCTCACTTGTCTGTGATGTATAACAAGGTTAGGTATTCCAAACATTGAGTGTTTAATGCCATGTTTAATGTATAAACTTTTAAGTCTCTTTTATCTTTCAATTGCACCTTTACCATTTATATGACTTCATTTGGTAAAAAGTTTATGTGACATATTTGTCTGGGATGTTTTAGGTGTTCTTGGCAGAAGGGATATGCGACATGCTTGAGTGAGGTATCTTAAGTGGTTTCAGCTTTATAAGGTAAAAAGCCTATGTGGCACAATTACATGGGGTTCCTTAAACATTCTTGGTAAAAGATTTTTATGGTGTATTTGTATTGGGCACCTTAAATGGTCCTTGCTTTTTAGGGTAAAAAGCCTTTATAATATACTTACATAAGGTTCTTTAGGTGATATTGGTAGGAAGTTTATGTAGAACACTCACATAGAGCACTCTTAGAGGTCATACCTTAATGGGGTAAGAAGCTTGTGTGGCAAACTTATGCAGAATGCCTTAGGCATTATTAAAAAAAACCTATGCAACATTTTTACATCAATACTTTAAGCAGTTTTGGCTTCATGGGGTAAAAAGCCTATATGGCATGCTTACACTTACTCGTAAGGAGCATCTTAGGTGTTCTTGGTAAGATGCTAGTACAATGTGCTAGCGTAGGGTGCCTTATGCAATCTTGGCTTTATGAGGAAAAAAGCCTTTGTGGCATACTTGTATAAAGTGCCTTAAGTGTTCTTAATAGGGGCCATATGTAGCATGTTCGCATGGGGTAGGTAAAAAGTTTATGTAGCATGCTTGTGCCAGGTGCTTTAAGAGTTCTTAGTAAGCTTATGTATCATGCTTGTGCGAGGTGCCTTAAGAGTTCTTAGTAAGTTTATGTAGCATGTTCATTTAGGCACCTTAAGCAATCTTAACTTTATAGGGCAAGAAGCTTATATGGCATGCTCACATAAGGTGTTAGGTATTTTTTGCAATAGAACTATACAATACACTTATGTGGCATGTATTATGTGATCTTAAGGAGGCTACATATAAGGTTATAAATGACAACTTATTAGAAATGAAGGGATGTGAGTCTTTAGTAATAATTTACATGACAGGATACTCCTTACATTCCTTTAATAAGTTTTTCGTCAATGATAAGCCCTAAGGCTTTCAAAGTTCCAAGTTTAATGAGAGTTATGTTTAACTCTTATAGGTGGTAGCTTTTAATAATTGCTTCTTTAATTATTTTGTTAAGTTGAAAGCTTGCTTGCTCCTTTATTGCTTTAATTAACTTCCCATTTTCGTAGCACCAAGTCACTTTTATGAAATAGTTATTTCTTTGTTATCTTGTTATAGTATCATGTCATCCTCTTATGGTATAAAACTATTTGTACAAAGGTTTGCTCACATGATTTGTCCAAAAATCTCATTGGCGCCTTAGTTCTTTGTCATTGTTGCCCTACTTGAAGTATTATTGCATGTAATTTAGCTCCCTTATCTCAGCTAATACCATTTCTTCTATATTAAATGTAAAGAGGAAAATAGTTTCTCCTATAATTGTTTATGGGGTTATGTAGTACTCTTGTAATACTCTTGGTAACTTGTCCTTCCGTAAGACTTTTGGCCCACAAAATCTCTTTTTTAAACCTTAGATGATCATATGGTTAGTCACTTTTACTTAGTTATTGGTCAGTGGGTGTTTTATTGATGTGAATTTAGGAGTGATGCCTAGGTTATGGCAGAATTCATTGAATTTCACATTGTCAAAGTGTTTACCATTATAGGTAAAGATTGCATGAGGGATTTTGAGCTTACTGACCATATTTTTTTTCATATAAAGGCTCTTATTTGTTGTTCAATGATTGATGCGAAAGCCTCAATCTCTATTCATTTCATGAAATAGTTGATGACAATTACTATGAACTTGCATTCTCTAGTGGCAATTAAGAATAGACAGATGATATTTAGGCCCTATTAGCAAAAGGTCTTAAAAATGGTATAGGTGTGAGTTAAGATATAAGGACTTGTTGGTGGTTAGTACATCCTTGGTTGGCATCACATTTTCACACCAGCTTTAAGACATCCATGTTTAAGTTGGGTTAGAAGTAACATTGTTTGATGACTTTCTTCATATTGACAAGGTCGCGTAGGGGCTTATTCTTACCCTATTTTATAGGATTAAGGACCCTTAGGGTCTTTTTACATTGTTAGCTAATAACAAATCTTGTGAGGAAGAGGATCTCTAACTAGTCATAGTTTGTAATCAGTTGCAAGGGAAGCTCTGAATACCATCATTGGGTGGTATCTTTCAATGTGGCAGAGAATGCCTTACATAAGGTTGCATCTAAGGTAAAGTAGAGGGACATCAACATTTGAAATAGAAACTAGTGGCCGTTATAATCATTCATGCCATTATAGCTATCTAGGTTTAGTAGTTTGAATTTCTTTAGGATAAAGGCATATATGATTTCTTGAGAGAATAGAGATGTTAGGCCTTACATCTTTGTAAGACATACTAACGGTTGAGATTTATAGAGGATTGTTATCTTTTCTTACATTTGTTTTAATTATGTCATTAACAAATCATTGTCACGTGATAGTGGTATGTTGATTACTCTAAAGGGATCAGAGGGCTAAGCCTAGTAGTTATGCATTGAGGTAGTAAACTATATTGTTTCTAGAGGCCATAAGGGAGCAGTGAGTTTCTTCCTTAAAAAACACCAACCTTTTTTTAATGTCTTTTTTAGGGAGATTTTCTCTATCACTATTAAGGATAAGTAGAGGATTGAGAGCTTTACCCATTACTTTTGTAGGTTAAGTGTTCTATTACAAAAGGAAAAGCATTTATAGAGTATTTTCAAGGGTTTTGATTATTTGGTGGTCTTTTAATGGCTTTACTACATTAGGAGCCCTCATTACTAAGGTGAGGTGTGTCTACATTGCTAAAAATGTTATTAGTACGACTACTAATGAGTCAACATGTCTAATTAGAATGTTAAGATAATCTTAGGTAGTCGTCACATTAGGTGTCAATTGCATAGCCAATTGTGTACTTGATAGTTTTGACATCTTAATGGCAAGCTTAGTATTAAATGGCTTGAGTGATATAGTGATATGAACTTTGATTATTTGTAAACGGAATCCAACACCAATGTTGGTATAAGATCATTCTAACAAAGGTTAAGGGATTTTGGAGTTCTGACCCAATGATTATACACAACCAAAAACTAGAACTATAAGATTTAGACGCCACTCTCAACAACAAAACGTTGAAGAAGATAAGTCTATTGAACCAATACACTCAAGTATGAAAACTCAAAATTAGTTCTCAAAGAATCAGAGAAAATAGCTCATACATTCATCATCTCCAAGATTCTCATCATATAGAGGTTAATAGGTTTTGGGGTATTGTTTGCAAAATGCGGTCCAAGGATTATTGAGAACTTTCTTACTCCATAAGGCTAGACAGGATCATGTCCTCAAGTAGAAGATGATTAGGAAAGGCACGTGGCAAGTCATTCCTGTAGATGGTGCCAATTGATAAGGCGTGCTTACTAAGAAGGACATATAATGAGATCAGAGAAGTCTGGTTAGTTCAAGGGTCTAGTTGCAAGGCTTGAGTCATGTCTTACACAAGAGCATACGACTAAGGGTCAAAGATGAACTTTAGGCTTTTAGGCTTTTATTGGCTTGAGGGTTTGTGCAGGTCTATTAATGTAGTCTTCTTAGGCTTGTCATAGGGTGGTTCGTGGTTTGTTGTGGGCCTCCTTATTAAGTGTTTTCCTATAAAGCAACTAAATAAAATTTAGTTAGGCATGTATTAAAGACAATGAACTCATTTTATATAACTTTTGAGGTTGGAAAATTTACCTTATCATCTAATTTCATGTCAACATTCATTAAAGATTTGTTTTTATTCTCTTTGTTCATAAAGTTTCTTAAATGAGTGATGAAAACTTTGATTTTCACATTATTATGGTTAATTTTTAGGTGTTTCATTAATTAATATTTCATAATTTACATAGGAAAAAGAAAAAGTGAGCACTTTTATCTTAAATATTACTCTATGTAAGATGGGTTTGACATGAAATAAATTACAAAAGAGAAGAATGTTAAGTTTATGATTACTCACATATAAGTTAGTAACTTTAAAAATGATATTTTTTTAAATCATCTATTAACAACTCAAGAATGTTTTTTTTTTTAAATCACCATTAAGTTATGATGTGACATTTACATGACATATGATGTGGCCAATAGTCTTAAGTAGCATTAGAAAAAATGCATTATACAGAACAACTTTATTTTTTTATATAGTGCCTACAAAAATTCCTTTTTTTTCTCTCTTCATCTTCTTTTTCTACTTTCTCTCTTTAAATAGTTTTTGAAAACATCTTTCTTTTCTCTCTCTTACTTTTAAAGTTAAAAATTAGGCCACTAATTATTGCTTAGATTTACAATTGGGATAGTAACTTACATTTTAGTTCATATACACAATTTATAAATGAAATGTAAGAGGTCTTTAATTATACAATTTTCATCTTTCATTCATTTATAAACAAAAAAAAAATGTTATTTTATGATTAATATCATCTTAAATATATCATATACATTATGTATACTAATTATCCTAAATATCCCAAAAAAATATTATACCTAGTATTTTTTTTTCTTTATGGAACTATATAGATAACTACCTCGATTAAAAACAAAAAGGATTTTAAGAAGAGGCATTATATGCCTTACAAAAGAACAAAATGGTACTATGGACAATATTTATAAACAAAAGACCAAAAAACACATCTTAAGGGTCAATTAGTCACTGTAGACTCTCGAGTGCATACACCTTACATAGACTCTTTAGTTGAAATGGATTCATTAACATCTTTTGCATAGTTTGACAATCTTTGATTTCTTTGTTATTGTAGCTCTTGGAGATTAATTATATTGGAACCTTGTCTCTTTGTTGTAAGTTAAGACCCTATCATTTTACTCCTTTTGATTTATAATCAAAATTGCATGTAATTGATGATTAATAAAGAAACAAGTAATAAAAAAAAAGTCACTTTAAATACTCACTAGTCTTCATGGTTTTAGAGAAAGAGAAGTTGGGACATTTTTGCAGCCACTTTTGTTATGCCTTAGTTGATGAAAATTTTTGCAAGTCATCATTGATCCTTTCTTGGTTAGCTTACTTGTATATAATCTTTTTTAAAAAACTTCTTTGGCTTGCCCATCGTATTCTTTAATAATGGTGGATAAATAGGGTTCTATTCACTTTTTCCCAAAAGTGTTAACCCTATAAAAGATTCATCATAAAGAAGTATATATCCAAGTATTTTTCCTTGATTAACTAAGGATGAAGATAAACTATAGGCTCTATTCATTTATAGATAATAACAAGACTAGCATAACATGGTATACCAAACACATCTTATCCTTTGTATGAATAAGTTTTCTTTTATAAGTCCACAACTACCTTGACAACTCTATGAATTATCTAATACCTCTTAACATAATTGAAAGTCACTTCACATTCAAAGTTCTCCTTCCTTTCAAGTCTTAGTTTTCTCTCAATCCTATATCTAAGGTCATCCTTCTATTTGCCATAAATATCTTTATTTGTTCTTAGTTTAGTCATCACTATCACCTTAATTTCCTCAAACATTAATAAAATGCACTTTAACCTTACTCTTATAATTCTATCATTAAATATCTCACTCAAATTGTTATCAACTACATTGCATTTGATTGATGTGTCAAAATATGCTCTACACCACCTCTTAATAGGATACTAAACAAAGTCATTATGTGCTTTAAGCAAAAGAATTTTTATTTGCAATAAGCTCTACTCCAAAACTTGGATGTTAAGGGCCTCAACACTATCCCAAAACAATGTTGATAATTCATACCCCTATGCCACCTCTCCACTTAGCAAATATATGCCTTGTATAGAAACTATGTTTTGTCTTAGACAGATAATCCCTTATAGCCTTGGGGATGCCCTACAAACAAATTTATAGATAGGTTAGCAATTGTGAAATAAGTTTATAATTGAGTTTGTGACTAATATTTCTATTAATCTTTAGGTTAATAAATATTTATTAGTGAACAATGTAATAAGAGTAAAGATACAAAATTAAACAAATGTAAGAAAAGTATTGAAAATAGAGATTGATAAGGTGTTTATTAAAGATTACTAAATCATCACCTTTTAGCATGTTAATATTAGCTTTCAACAAAGAGATGAAATAGCTTCATGTTATAATTGTCTCCTTCTTAATCATAACCAAAGCAACAGGAAACTTTTAGTTATTTGTGTCTTTCACAACAGTTGGCAAGAAGACTCCTTTAACAAGTCATTTTAAGAAAACACCATTAATATTAACCATTTTCTTATAACCTTTAAACAACCCCATCTTACCACAATTAAAATCCATATAAATGTAATCAAATATTGATAATACACTCCTAAATGTCAGCATATGAACTTTTAACTTAATTTTGCTCCTAAATTTAAACCTCAAAAGCTCCTTTTGATAGTTCTATAAACCTACATACTATTTATGAACATTTTTAGTATGCATTTCAATTACTAATTTTTTTAACTCTTTTCAATTTAAAAATGTTGATATCTAAACAATATTGATTTTTACACATAGTTTACATATCAATTAATTTGGAAATCTTCATTTCTAAGTAGCTCATAAAAACATTTTCTACTAGCCAAGGTATAATGGTTTTTTTGTTATTAAGGAACCTCATATATTTATGGTTTTCTTTGGATAACCTAGTGATTCTGAAGACAACTTTACTAAAAATAGCAACTGTGATTTTTTAGAGAATTTTTTGCATTGTAATTTACCCATATTAGATTTCATGTATTTCTCGTAAATGTTATCCCAATATAATTACTACAACATAATTGTCAATTAAAAGTTCACTTCTTTTTTTTTTTTTTGTCTTTTCCATAAAATAATAGGTATAAGTAGTTTTTTTTTTAAACCTTTTAAAAAAATTGTAAGTGAATTTAAAAGAATTTTTTTAATTCTTAAAATCCCATTTTTGTTTTCTTTAATAAAAAAGAAAAAAAATATATTTAAAAAATTCCCACAGTGCATAATCACTAGAATTTCATTTAGTACTCTCTTGAATAGATGTTTGTTTTTCAAATTACTTTATTTTTCTTAAAAAGGAACCTAATTAAATCCCTTTTAACTTATTAACATATTTTTATTTCATTGCACTTAATAAAAACTAACAAACCATAATGTAAGTGTTTCGATACTTCTAGACTTTTAATTTTTTCTAACTATAAATTCAAAGAGTATTATATTTTTTTTCAAAAACTTAATTTAAACTTTCTTTGTTTTATAATAAACTAGCTTTTTTATTTTGATGTTCCTTGTTCCTTCACTTTAATGTCATTTTTTCCTTATAATATTTGTTTTCCAAATTTTATTTTCCTAAATTTCTTTTTTTTCTTAAATAAAAACAAATTAAATTCATTTTAGTATATTTTTATTTTAAGCAACATAAATAAAAACCTATTTATTTCCCAATTAATTTATTTTTATTTTGCAACACTTAATAGAAAATAGTAAGCAACAATGTAAGTGTTTTGTTACTTGTAGACTTTTAATTTTTTCAAACTATCAATTTAAAAAGTGTTATATGTTTTTTCCTTTTACTTTTTCAAGACTTTAATTTAAATTTTCTTTATTATAAAATAAGCTAGCATTTTTATCTTGATATTTTATATTTCTTCACTTTGATGTCATTATTTTACAATAAAAAGTAAAATAAATTGGTATTAGAAATATAATAATTTATTTGTTATGTGGTATATGAGTGTTATTTTTAATATGACTAATTAGTTAGAATTTTAAATTTTCTTAAGAGTTACCTAAGGTGAGTATTAATTTCAATATATAACAAAACATCGGTTTAACACTAGTTTATATATACATATTATCAAAAGTAAGAGAAAACTAAAATTTTACTTATATGACAATATCTCCTTAATTTTAAAAACATTAGAAGACTTTCATATTAATGAGATCCGCATCTTTTCCTTAAACCTTACTAATTTTGAAATACTAACATCATTCAAGTCAAAAGGAAAATTTTCGTTAAATTAAATTTTATCAGACTAATTAATTATTATTGACAATTTTGTATAATTAATTAAATATAAAAAAATATGACATCATTTATTATTAGTATTTTTAAATATTCAATTTAATTTAATAGTATTTCATCTTATTTTGAACTTTTATGAAATTTAAATTTAAATTCTATAAATATTAGTACATCTAGTTCTCTTAAAAAAATTCTCATATTATTTATATATAGTAACAATTATAGTTAAAAATTCAATTTACTCAATTATAATCTAATATATATTACAATTTACTCAATTCATTTTAATGATTATTTGTATATATTTAAAATTCATTCAATGCAAATATGTGTAATTAATAAAAATAAAATAAAATAATTTCTAAGAGAAGGAAAAACAATTGTTCCTACATTCCTTTATTTATTTTCCTAGAGAGAAAAAATTATTTTTTTTGACATTCTTTTTTGTCTTAAAAAGGAAAAATAATATTCAAAACTTAAGTTTCTTTTTATTTGATTTCTCTTAAATAAAATACAAATAAAAATAGAATTCTAAACAAATATGATAACTTTCGTATCACATAAATCTAATACTAATATATATGTATTAGTATAGTTAAGAGAAAGTTTGATTAATTCTCCTTAATCCATATGATGACTTCTCATAAATTCTTACTAATGAAATGTAAAATGAAAAGAAAGAAAAAAATTCTCATTTATTACTCTATTAAATAAGAATGTACTTATTACTCTCTTTAACTCTTTTAAATTATAATATTTACTTTCTTTAATAAGAGGAAATTATTCAAAAATCTCTACAATAATATAATCCATTAAACATAATTCATACAATTTTAATTTATTATTCTCTTAAATAAGAACATATTTATGAAAAAGGAAATTCAAAAGTAGCATTCTTTTCTCTCTTTTTAAGAGAAAAAAAGAAAATTTAGAACTTTATGGTTTTACCTTTTTGATAAAGATAATGGGTAAATTTTATTTATCATCTTTTTTAATATATAAAGGTGTTTGCTTTCCAAATTTAATTTTTTCTAATTACTTTATTTTTTAAATAAGAACCTAATTAACTCTTTTTTAATCTATTTTTATGTCAAACAATATAAATATGAATCTATTTATATTCTTATGAAAATATTTTTATTTTGTTACATTTAATAGGAGATGACAAGTTACAATATAAAATTTTCATTTTTTTAAAATTTTTTTTCCTAATTATTGATCCAAAAATTATAATATTTCTTTTTCTTCTTTTTTTTTTTTGGTTCAAAACTCTAATTTAAAGTTTCTTTATTTTAGAATAAACTAATATTTCTATCATAATATTCTTTATTTTTCCACTTTTAGTTAATATCACTATTTTACAATAAAAAGTAAAATAAATTGGCATTAGAATGATAATACTTTGTTCATCAAGTATTATAGTGGTGTTATTTCCTATTAATATGACTAATTAATTAGAATTTCAAAATTTTTTTAGACATTATGCACATTAAGAATGACTATTAATTTTGATATATAATTATATTATTATTTTGCAATAATAAAATAATGCAATAATTAAATAATTAAATTTAATCTCAGTATTTAACTAAATTTTTATCTATTCTTTTTAACAAAATATTACAAATTATAATACGAGTCTAAATCTTT
Source organism: Bruguiera hainesii (assembly GCA_023213295.1). Classification (NCBI taxonomy): domain Eukaryota; kingdom Viridiplantae; phylum Streptophyta; class Magnoliopsida; order Malpighiales; family Rhizophoraceae; genus Bruguiera; species Bruguiera hainesii. Next base: position 3,466,612 of record JAHOYR010000016.1, read on the forward strand.
TACATATGTGCATACATTTATATATATATATATAGTTAAGGGAAAATCTCAACCTCTTTATATTGTGACTTCACATAAATTTATAAATTAAATAAAGTAAATATTTTTAAATTCTCTCTTTTAGTTTTTAGAACAAAATAATCCCAATTTTATCTTTTTTTAAGAAAAAAAATTATTTACAAGTTGCCTTTTTATTTTCTTGAAAAGAAAAAAAGAAAATGAAAAAAGAACTATTGCCAAATTTTTTTCTTAAAAATAAAAATATGTATTATTCAAGTCTATTTTTGTTTTTATCTTTTTATTTTCTTTAAAATAAAGAGAAAAAATATAAGTTATATGTATTCTTTTGTTAAAAAGAAAAAAAAACTTTTGTCAATTTTGTTTCTTAAGAAATATTCTCCTAAAATTAACTTAATTTCACTAATTATTTTTCCTAATTTAAATTAATTTAAAAAATAAATTTAATTTAAAATAATTTTAAATAATTTTAAATTTTATTATTTTAAAACTCATAATGAAATTTTATCTCAATATCTAGTTGACTTCTTATTAGTGTGCGAGTCTAACCCTATTTTGTGTGTGTGTGTGTGTGCGCGCGCGCGCGCACGTGCATGCATATTGTTGAACTAGAGAAAAAAACTTAGTTTGTTTATATAGTGATTTTTCATAAATTTATAAATTTAAAAAAATAAAAGATAAGAAAAAATAGCTACTTATAAATTCTTTACTTTATTTTTTGAAATGAAATTTTTTTCTAAAATTCGCCTATTTTTCTTAAAAAGAAAAGAAAATTGTTTCCAAATTTTCATTTTATTTTCTTACAAAAGAAAAAATGAAAATAAAATTATTTTTTAATTATTTTTGCTTTTTAAATAAAAATACATATAATTTAAATTTATTTTTATTTTCTAAAAAAAAAGAAAATTAAATTATGATTATACTTTAAAAGAAATTCTATCAAATTTTATTTTTATACTTAAAAATATTTCTTATAATTAATTTAATTTTGTTAACTATTTTGCCTAATTTAAATCAACTACAAAAATAAATTTAACTTCAAGTGAATTTAATTAATTTTAAAAATTTATATTTATTATTTTAAAATTTTTTATTTGAGATATAAAATTTATTTAATACTTAGACCTAAACTTAATACTTATATATTATAAAATATGACTTTCTTATGTCATAATAAGTTTAGAAGACCTAATTGACATATTATTAGATTATCGTTTCTCAATGTAAGTGTATTTTACCTCTACATTTTTTTTTTTACCATCTTTTCCCTGTATTGCTAGTACAGGGGAAACATTCTCTCACATTTGTTAGGCCTCTAAAATTCACATTTGCTATACTTAGGTATCTATTAAAACCCCAACAACAACTAATCCTCTAAAACTTAAGTTCGAACAAAATCAATAAAATAATTAAAAGGGAATAAAAAAAGAAGAAGAAGAAGAAGAAGAATTACATAGGATGTTGTTAATTATAGGATTAGGAGGTATCCTAATCAGTGGATTTCAAATAAGATACGATTGACTTAAGACACATGTGTTAACGTGACCTTTACTTTTGCAGATTATATTAAGTACTTGTGTGCTAACTAGATGGACCTATTGAGCACTAGGGCAAATCGGCCTAAGCTGGCTGACCAGTGGAGGAGCGCTTAAGAGGCCCAAGTTGTGTAAGAATAATGAGTTTTAGCAGCTCATATGTACCAACTATTACAACATCATCTAAGAAAACCTTGGATTTTTTTATTTTTATTTTTTGTTTGGATAAAAGAGTAAAAAGATAAAATGATTTCTTGGTATCAACAGACACTTCTAAAAGAATATGCACTTCTAAAAGAATATTTATATGTACCGAAAAAATGTATCAAACTTAAGACTCATTTGGCATATTTAGAGCACCACGAGTTTCTAACAAGATCAAAATAAAAAATTCAAACACATATATTCTAAACTTCTATTTAGTGTATCAAATACATATTAGGCATATATGAACCAAATTTTAAAAACTTAAAAGTATTATACACCTATTTTTTTATCAATATGCTAATAAATAAATTGTTGATAAGAAAATAATTTTATTAATAAATATTTTTTATTTTATTAATTATATTGAATACTTTAATTTGTAACTTATTAAATATTGTGTTATATTCATATCTAATATATTCTTAACAAAATATGAATTACAATATAAAACAATGCAATAAGGTTTCTAACTTATATGTTGGAAAAATATTAAGTTTATTAAAATATTAATATTGCATACACACGTGTATTATAGATTAATTCAAATTGTATTCATGGTATTACAAGTGTTAAATGAATTAGAGTCCACATCTTTAAGCACTTTTTCATACCAATAAAAATCCCAAGACACTTCTCTTTTGTGTTTTTCGAGTGCTGAGTACGTAAAATTTAACGAAAGTTAAATGATTTGAAGTTCGTCCAAAAACGTCGACTCATATTCTAACATGCTAGTGGTGTAGCGATGGATAACCAAACCTAACAATGCAGTTATCAAATCAGTTCAGTTAAATTCCATGAACAAATTAAATTGAATTTAATTGAATTATGTGGCAAAATTGAGCAATTCGCGGACATTCAATGAGAACGCATTTGCTTGCATAAATGTCTACTCGCCGGAGCAACTTCTCCTAACCTCCGTGAGATCCCAGCTTAATCTCCCAGCCCTTTCAAACGAATGGAAGTTGGTATTTTATTGCTATTGCACGAGTCGAATCGCATTCCAAGTGACAGTGCGTATACAAGCAATCCTATATTAGTATTATATTAAAGTCAGATCACAATGGCAGTAACTTCTATTCAATCAGCTATTCACGTACTTGGGATACACAGGACATGAAAAGCCCCGTCTCTGTGGTCTTTTTTCTATACAAAGTAAACCAGAGCATGACATGTTCTACAGTATGCTGTATTTACATCAGAAGTGGTTTAGTAAATGTAAAAAGAACCTTGATTGGCGTCCAAGCTCTATCTCTTGTATAATAGCAACCTCCAATGCTCACAGAGCTCCCATCAATCTTCCTAACAACAAAACTGCATCCAGGCAAGTCTCAAATCGAGCTACAAGCTTTAGGAGAAGATTGGTGTTCCTGCAAAATAAGAACGGTGAAAGCATTACTGCCAATAAATAATTAGACATCCATGGAGCTTAGAGGAGTCTACTTTCTATAACAGCAGACACAAAAGCTTCCCGATAAATGAAGTTGCTCCAGTTGATCAAAGTAGAAAAGAGAAGACAACTAGAGCCTGGCGGCAACTAAAACCCAAGCAAGCACCAAGAGTTTTGAAGCCAACTAAAAGCATAACAAATACACCAAAATCTAGTGCTTTTACTAATGTGTTGTACATATCCAGCCTTCCAAGAAGTCAGAAGGCATAAAGAATATAGAGCAGGCAGCAGACATCACCCACTAGAAGGAAAAGAGGGGTAAAGTTCGCCTATAAAATCAATAATCCCCTCTATGTTCGAAACCAAAAACTCCTGTAATCAATTTTTGCCTGGTGCATGTTCCTGTCACACTGCACATATGCAAAGATTAAAAAGGCCCAAAGCAATGCCTTCTCAACAAGCCTGTATACGCCTTGTAATGAAATGGCAGGAGAATTGAAATTCTATTCAAGCAAGGAAGGACAACAAAAACATCTCGAAAAAAAAAAAAAAAACAGTTTGTGTCAGGGTGTGCCCATATTTGTGTGCACTGTGGGCTGGGAGTGCATATGGTTTTTACTGTGTTTTTTGTTGTGGGAGAGAGAGAGAGAGATACTCCATCAGAGCTGGTCACATAAGAAACAACAACAGTGATGTCATCAAGCTTGCCACCGTAATACCGAAACCCAGCATCTTGAGCAGCAGTAGAAAAAGGGGTCTGTCTGTCCTTATCTTGTGCACGTTGCCGTGCTAATGCTGCTATTTTTTGAGCAGTAACCTGAGGCCCTAAACCAGCTCTCGCAGCATGTACCACCACTGCAGTAATCTCATTGTCATATAGGTTGTCAAACAATCCATCTGTTCCAGCAATTATAACATCCCCGGGTGCAACAGGAATCTTGAAAACCTGAATCAATTTGATTAGCTCATATCCAACTGCACTATATATTTTACTGCACCAATGAATCACAGCAGGAAAAGAATCATATGGCTATAAAATTCCTTTTTCATCCCCTATTTTTTGTGATTCCAAGTCCAATCGCAACTCATTTTATCAACCATAAATGGTACTTTGGAAAAGTTTGGATATGGTGGCCATTGATAATATGACAAAATTCTACATACACTAATGACTTAATAAATATGAACCCTGTGGTTGTCAGACAAGATATCACAGTATTGCCAAGCATTGTAACAATAAGAACACTTAATCAATCTGCTGCCATATTCTCGAGCAAAATTATTCCATCACATGCAAGACAGAGTCCAATGAGGAGATCTGAAGACTAACCTCACCAGAGCTAGGCAGATCACCTCTGTTACCACTCTCAAGTTGATATGTGAAATTAAAATCATGCTGCTGAACAGGAGATCGAAAGATAGTGCACCCACCTCGAACCACTACAAATCCACTGTCTCCTAAATTGATTGCATGGAGACCCTGCAATGACAAGCCAAATTATCAATAGTTAGCATCAAAAGGTCAGTATAAATGGTATGCTATCAGCTAATCACAAATGTAACAAGAGAGGGAAAAAAAAAAAACAATCAAAACACTTCAAATAAGAAGCATTCAATAAAGAGAAGTGTAAAAGGCCAAACACAAACACAGCATACCTCATCAGTAAGTGCCACAATACATGCTGTTGAGGACCCCTTGGCCTTCGTACTAGAGTGAGCCTTCTCCAAAACTCTAGCTGGATCAATTGAGCCCTTTGGCTCTTCTTCAATCGCACTAACTGAATTAGACATGAGTTCCCGAGAGTACTGCCCTGCATCAACACCAAGTTCTGCCCACCCACCAACACCATCAGCCACTCCTATGGCCTGTTCATTTGTGCAAATAAAGTGGGCATCCTCTCCACCAGTTTCTTCTTTATCAGGATGAGGCAGGTAGTAAGATCCCGACAGTAGCTTCAGCGTTTTTCCAGATGAGATCTTCCTGCATCCAATTTCAAGCAGCATAACAACTGTAATTGCTAGGAGTTACGCCATGAAAGCCAGCCACATTACATGTAAAATCAGTGAAATTTTTTACCAAGGAATGATCTTTGTAGTTGTTCAGAGCAAAGCTACGACAGGAACAAATAGACAAACATGAAATGAAACTACAGAACGGGAAGAATTTAAGTCATCAATAACTTATAAATCAATAATCTGAAAAGACATAACATAAGAAATCAAACAAAATAATGATTGGAAAACTTAAGAACATACTGCTCAGACTGAACTGCTGAATTTTGAAGGTGATCATCATGGCTGGGATAAGTTACATCAGGAGCAGTTCCAGCTGAAAAACAAGCAGAATATGGGCTGTGTATATCCCTGTATAATGCCTCAATATATGGAGAAAAGTTACACCATCTCTTTGCAACATTGCAAACATAAAACCCATAAATCAAAGAATTGGTAGGTTGCTCTGGGTTCTTTAAACTCATGCTAGCCTTTCTGCAACTTTCAGAGCTTCTACTGCCATAAAAAATCCGATGATTGTTTGTTGATAATGCAGCATGACCACACTTCAAAGCTAGATTCTCTAAGAGATATTCACCGAATATGGCTCTAGATGTACCAACAGCCATTGGCTGAAACTTCCAGTTGGCAGATATTAGACTAGTATCACAAAGAACACGATCACCCTGGTACCCACAAAGTTGAATTGAAGGCCCTGATACAGAGGGCACAGAAAATGTGCGGGAAAGTGCTCCAACAACAGATATATTCTTTCTTTGGTCTACAAACAGTGAATCAGATGTACCATTGATACTGGGTCCCAAAAGTTCTTGCAAGTCCCTTAGCGATGCAATTCGTACAGAATGAAATAGCCTAAAGCTGGAAAACTGAAACTTCCCTGGCCCAATAAGAATTTCAAGTGGATCTTGAATGCTGCCTACAACCGATTTACGAATCCCATTGTGGACTGCAGTTCTTAGTTTTGAAAGATATGAAGATGGCATCTTATCCTCCTAAGCAAAAAATTCTGGCCTGAACCCCTCCACTGATGAAAGCAAGACTGCTATCACCATTCACAAAAAATACTCTCATAACTTCCAATGCATCTATATTTTCAAATCATGGCAAGACAGTTCAGTTTTCCTCCGAAACCTAGAAGAAAGAAAAAAAAAAAAAAAAAAAGCGACCATTGTAAGCAATTGAACCGGGCAGCAAAAAGTGAAATTTTCTGGGCAGGATAACATACTCTAATCGAGACTTAACTTCCAACAAAATTATTTACAACACGTCTGGAAAGCGCTTAATTGCAAACAATTTACGCACATAGACGCCCCTTTTTCATATAAAATATATATATAATGAAAACAAAACACTGCTCATCTCTTAATTAGTTCGTTTATACCAATCAAGAGAAGCAACTATAATCCTTATAAAGAGGCAAATGAAGATAACGCCAAAGGAACTCCCAAAGTCCCCAAATTCCTCGATGACAGACTCACAAATACTTCAATTCCAGGAATCGCGGGGGGCGGGGGCGGCGGTGGCGGAAGAAATTAACCAAAAAAAGAAAGAAAGAAAGACGGAAAAACCCACGAGAATCTAAACACAAAAAAGCTAACGCGATGAAACAAAACGACCGAATAGGAAACCGAAAAAAAAAAAAAGAAACAGTTCCACAAATTGAAGAACGCCATCCTCTTTTCTTGTGCAACATGGAAACAAAAGAGGACCCCAAGAAAAGAAGAAAAGAAAAAGCTACGGGGTAGTTACCGTGTTAGATGACAGACGAGAGGATTTTTAATTCTTCACCGCCGTCCAACCTCCCCCTATTAGCTCGCTTGGCTCTTAGTTTCGGTCGTTGGCGATCGCACGATGACCACGACGAAGACAGCCTCCGAGAGACTTTCCGACTTGCGGCCGGACACCGTCAACCGGAGACGAAATGAAAACCTAAAAGAAAAGGAGAGAGAATCACGGACCGCGAGAAGTCGAGTTTTAATTAATGATGGGAGCATTAATTAATCTTATATTACCGACATGTTTTTATTTGGAGAAACTAACGATTTCCACTTCCTTTCCTTTTTCCGTTTTGACCGTCGTGGGACCGGACATTGTCGCGTGCAGTTAACGACAACCTACGAGCCGCCTTGTGAGGGTAATTTGGTCATTTGCTAAAGCCTTGCCGTATTAATTGCCATTAAAGGACGCCACGCCGGTATTCGGCGAATATACTTTTTGATTTTCGGAATTTGACCCAAATGTTTCGTTATTTTTATAACAACCCCATTTCGTAGACCGAATTACTTTTTGAGTTTTGTCATAGATAACATCGCATAAATAATGGTGCAAGAATGCATATTTCTAAGATATAATCAATACGTTGACCAACGAAAACCGGTACCGAAAACATGAAAAATTTCACGACATGATTTTAGGGGGCTTGTGTAGAATATTTATTAATATTTAATACTTGTCTATTCGCACTATTATTTTTTTTTTTACAATTTTTATATTTTATAATAATAATGTGTTGCTCAATTAGCAACATGCATAGCTGTAGCATAGGTCAGCAGATCTGTATACAGAGATAAATAATGTATCCGTAGGGTCCACAGTCCACATGGAATTATGCGGCCAAAGGATAAAATAAACTAAATAGAACTCCACACCTGACCTAAGGGTAATGACATGTGCACGAGTCACACAAGTTGACTTGCTGGATTTGTCATTTTTCTCCCACATTGGAAGGCCCAAATTCAAGCGCATCACTTATTTTGAAACTATAATGCCACCCAGAGTCTCAAAAGACAGAAAAAAACCCAAAAAAAAAACAAAAAACTATAGTGTCATCCCATAATCTTGACTACAAAAACTCTGACAGATAACATATGAACATGATGGAATCTCAAGAAACAAGGCATTGAAATGGCAGTAATTAACTTTATGGGCTATAGAGCTGGATGCAACGTCCATAGAGCTGGTTTCCACTTTTCGGGGTCTGACACTGATAAAACTTTCATTTTTGAAGATGTTGGGCTTTGAATTATTCAAGGCATATTACAGCTGCAAAGCCAGCTGGATCAATTTACTAGTAAATGAAATAAACAAAAATTAGAGAGACATGGTTGGAGATGGAGTTCGGACAAATGAGAGATTTCTACCAAGACATTTTTTATTAGATAACCTGATAGTCGGTAGATTAATAATTTGGGTCTTTCACTTGAATTTTGTCTGCCCTTACTTACAGGAGTGCCATATAAATAAGCGACGATTTGCAAGTTGTGCCATACTATTTTGCAAAACAAAAGTGTAAGTACTCATAACATTTGCACTAATACACACAAACTTATATATGGGTCTTTTGCACCATCTTAAAGTGTCATATATACCATAATTCCGTTAATCTTTTGGTTTTGGATTATTAAATGACCATTATCAACGATAACCGTCAAACAATAAGCTCCAATATTTGTTTCGAAATCAATTTTTGTGTACTTGTGATAGTAATTAACAAGATTTATCTTTAACTTTTCCTAAACTTAAGATAACAATTCCTTTTACATCATTAAAATATACAATTAAAATTTGACCATCAACTACAAGGGTTAGTTACATAAACATCAAAATCAGCTATTGTTATTGCACTTCTATTATTGTTGTCATTATTGTTTCTATTGTTCTACTTCTACTTTGTTTGCTTTTACTTTTGCTTATTGAATATCTCAAAAAATTCTCATGTATTTCAATGCTATTTCTTGAGATTTGTTTACTAGAGGCTTCAATTGTGTTCCTCAACATTTATGAAATCTATTTTTAGGAAGAAATTCAATTGGTAGATATATCAATTAAACTTCGGATCTTTAATATATTAATTTAATTTTTCCATTATTTTCAACCTCTTGAATTGCATAAAACTTCAAATTGATATGCTTTGTTTTTCCATGTTTTATTAATTTTTTTTGCAATATCAATTACAAACTTATTGTCACACTTGATTCTGGTGGCATTTTCTTGATCAATTACAAGGTTCTTAAGAATCTTTCTCACTAAATTGCCTACTTTCTCATTGTTGTTGCTACATGCTCTTCTTTAATAATAGATTGAGCTACCACCTTTAATGATTTGGATTAAAAAAAAAAAAACCTAAAACTAAGTGAAAATGCACAATTAAAGGTGCTCTCTATGTCTTTGAATTGTTGTTTTTTTTTTGACTAATTATTATTAATAAAACCTCTCAAACCTTAACTTTTTTACTAATTTGTCCTAAATATCCAACTAAACTATTCCCCTTAAATATTTGAACACTCTTTTGATTGCTTTATAATGAGTTTTCGAAAGTTTTTGTGAAAACATCAACTCTAGTCTTGTAACAATAACATACAATAAACCTTTAATCAAATTTCTATGTCTAGATGCATCAGTTTCTCTTCACCATCTTTTTTACTCAACTTTAAATTAATAACTAGTTGAATAAATACTAGATTTAAGTGTTGTATTCTAAATATTTATAGTATCTTTTAGGCATATTTCCTTTGACAAAGGAAAATGTCATTACTAAAATGATGCATTTCAAGTCCAACAAAGTATCTCATGTCACCAATATCAAATATTTCAAACTAAGTTTGCATTGTATCTTTAAATTTTTACAATCTATCTAAATTGCTTCTTGTCATAAGAATTCTCATAAATGGAGACAATTAACATTCCTTCTTTAAAATTCATCTTTGCATACAATATAATATCATTGTCACTCCTTCTAAAGTCTTGACAACATAAGGAGTCATTCTTATTGTACTAAGCTCTATAAGCTTGTTTTAAGCCATACAAGACCTTAATTAGCTTATAAATTTCTTACTCACTACCTTTTACCTTAAACCCTTTAGGTTGGGAAACTTATATCTCTTTTTTGAATGTCATTCAAGATTGTAAATTTGACATCTAAATGTAAGACTTTTCACTTTATTTAAGCGCATATTGCAATGAGAAAATTTAATGGTGTCCATTTTGGTTACAAGAACAAATATTTCTATGTAATTAATCTCGAGTTGTTATAAATAGTTTTTGAACCCAAGTCTTACTTTGTATTTGTTTACTGAACTATCAAGGTTTAGTTTCACCATATACACTCATTTTACTCTAATTATTTGTTTATTTTTAGGTCTATCAACCAATTACCAAGTATGATTCTTTATAATTATTGAAATCTTTTCCTTTATGATTAATTCCTATTCTTCTACTTTGTGAGCTTTTTCATAGCTAGCAGTTTCCACAATTACTCTATTACACCTTTGATATACCTCAAAAAAGGCCTTTAAGTCATCTTTGAGTAATCATTTATAAATAAAAAGAAAATACTTGTTGTTATTAAAAGAATCTATTTTCATTGGTTTATAAACATTATAGTGAACCAGCTTCAACTTTTCTTTAGCTCTCTCTATGTGCTGGAGCTAAGAGAGGGTAATTTATATTGATTGTCTAACTTACAATCTTCACAAAAATAAAAGTATGCTTCTATAATAAGCAAGTCATTTAAAAGTTCATACTTTTATACAAGTTAAATTGATCTAATGTTATGATGCCTTAGTCTCTTATACCATAACTTGTAGTTATCAACGACTTTACAACTTCTACATTTAGATAAGTTAATAAAGTTTGACTTTATGGAAAAACTTATGTTCTCTATAAAAGAGTAAAAAAACTTTACATTAGTATTATTATAAATTACACCTAAGGTGCCTCTTTTTATTTTCACATCTAGCCTTCATTTTTTCACATATAGAATGTGAGTATAATATAAAGAATTAAACATGTTCAAATGTTTGACTGAAGATTTCATGTCACTCTAAGTTTGACTGAAGATTTCATTTATTTTCACCTTTGTTTATGTTGCTTGCCTAGCTCATATTTTTCATAAAATGAGAATATGCTTTTATAATAGCCAAGTCATTTAAAAGTTCATGCTTCTATGCAAGTTAAATTGATTTAATGTTGTGATGCCCTAGTCTTTTATGCCACAACTTGGAGTCATCAATGACTCTATTACTTTTACATTCAGATAAATCAATAAAGTTTAAATTCATTACAAAATTTTTGTTTTTTATAGAAAAGTAAAAAACTTTACATTATTATTATTATTATAAATTACGTCATTGTTATATTTAAACAACAAAATGTATCTATTTTACATCATTTGGCTAACATTTAATAAGTTATGATTAACTTATGGTACTAGAAGACCATTAGATATAAAATAAGTACTTAAAGAAGGTTTTGATGGCCACAATGCCTTTACCCTTAACTACAAACTTCCTTATGTTGTCAATCTTTAGTCATTAATAACTAGTTTGAACTCATTAAAGAGCTCAATATTATTGGTCATGTAATAAATGTAGCCACTATTGTGAAACCATGACTCTTAATCCTTTATCCCATTTATCACCAATGTCATAAAAAAGGTTTTTATTTATCATCTATTTCTTAATGAAAATTTCCTTTTGTGTTTGTTAACTTTAAGTGTCTTATTGTTCTTACTTTTACTTCTTTCTACAATACTTCTTAATATGCTTAAACTTTTTACATTGAACATTTCCCTTATAGTAGTAATCCTTTACAACATGATTTATCCTTTTACATATAGGACATGGTAGAAATTTTCCTCTTTTTCCATAACCTTTTTCAATTTCACTTTGTTTGCCTTTTTTGAACTAATCATTATAAGACTTGTCATCTTTTGATGTTGAATACTTAAGTTTCAACTTGGCCTATTGAGCATCCTCAACATTACTTTCATTTCTCATAATTATTCTTTGTTATTGATTTCCAATAAACTCTAACAAAGTAATCTTGCTAAAGCCTTTTAGGTATTCAAGATAATAAATTTTTACTTCAAACTTCTCAAAAAGATTAATAAAAACTTTCTTAACGACTCTTTGATGTATGAGATCTTCTCTTATCAACCTAATCTAGTTTATTGCCTCTATTAGCCTAAAAGTGTAGTTCTTGAGAGAATTTATCCTCTTCATCCTCAGCATCTTAAGCTCTTTTTTCAAGTTTAGAAGTTTTATGTCATATTTTATTACTACCATAAAACTCATCTTTGAGTTTATCTTAGGCTTATTTTACTATGTCACACACCATTATTATTGTGAAAAATGACATATGAGAGAGCAAATTGTGTGTAGGTTAAGGCCTTAAACTTTTTAGAATTCTCCTCCTTATGATGTTTGATATGGTTAAATGTAAGATTCATAAGCAAAGTAGAAGACTATTTACCTATCTCTACCATTTCTTAAAGGTTATAGGTCTCAAAATAAGTCTTCATCTTTACTAACTATAGCTAGTAATTGGTTCTCATAAAGAATAGAGGTGTTATAAAGAAATATTATTAAAAGTCATTTCTTTCTCTCATATTTTTCATTTTTTGCAATTTCACTCTTAATCCTCTTTTTGATTTTCACTACTAAACTTTATTTTCCCACTCTTTTCTTATAAACCTATAAGATCAAGGGAGCTTTGATACTATTGATAAATGAAAAGAAGGAGAAAAGTTACAAAGAAAAAAATAGTTTCATTTTTAAAAATTAACTCCTTATATAAAAGACATTGCAACTATTCTTAATTGCTAAATATTATTTCAAAATCAATTTTTATGTACTTATGGTAACAATTAATAAGATTTGTTTTTAACTTTTCCTAAACTTATGGATAACAACTTCTTTTACATCATTATAATATACTACTAAACTTTAGTTATCAATTATAAAGACTAATTACATAAACATTAAAGGTTTATTTGATATAGTGATTTAATGTTATTGTTATTATTTATTATTACTGATTGTTGAATACTAATTACTATTATTGATTATTGAAAAATTAATAAGGGGTTTTGATACTATTAGTAGATGAAAAAAGGGAGAAAAGTTACAAAGAATAAAGTAATTTCATTTCTAAAAGTTAACTCCTAGTTTTTAGTTGTTAAATACTATTTCAAAGTCAACTTTTATGTACTTATGGTAGCAATCAACAAGATTTGTCTCTACCTTTTCCTAAACTTAAGGATAACAATTTCATTTGTACCATTACAATATACAACTAAACTTTGGCTATTAATTATAAAGACTAATTACATAAATATCAAAGGCCTATTTGATATATCTATTTAATATTGTTGTTATTATTTGCCATTGTTGCTTATTGAATACTAATTACTATTGCTAATTATTGAAAAACTAAATAAGTGAGCTTTAATACTATTAGTAGATGAAAAGAAGGAGAAAAGTTGTAAAGAATAAAGTAGTTTTATTTGTAAAACTTAACTTTTTATATAAAAAATATTACAACTATTCTTAGTTGTTAAATATTATTTCAAAATTAATTTTTAGCCATTTGTGATAATGATTAACAAGATTTATCTTTAACTTTTCTCAAACTTAAAGATAACAACTCTTTTTACACCATTACAAATACAACTAAACTTTAGCTTTCAGTTATAAAAACTAACTACATAAATATCAAAGGTCTACTTAATATACTTATTTAATATTGTTGATATTATTTATTAGTACTAATTATTGAATACTAATTACTATTATTGATTATTGAAAAATTTATAAAGTATTTGGTTAGTTTTATACTTACTACTATTGTTAAATAATGAAATGACTAATTTAGACATTTAGTTTATATTAATATATTAAGTCATAAAGTTACTTTTATTTTTTATAATTTTAATTTTAAGAACAAATATTGTAAAAATAATATAAAGACTTTTTTATTTAGTTTTAAATTTTTATAAAAAAATATGTTAATGTTTAAGAGATAGTGAAAAAAATATAATGTTTGGGATACTTTTTTTAAAAAAAATAAATGTTAATATTAATAAAAACTTGAAATAAAAAAATTTTATTTAAGAATTATATCATAAAATAGAGAAAATAGACCTAACCAATATGGCAAGTAAAAAAAATAATAAAATAGTATAAATATTTTTTAAGAGATAATTTAATTTATAAAAATTACTTTTAAAAATTAAAGAGTAAAAAGTATTTTAAAAATATCACTCAACTATTTTGTAACTAATTATTATTAAAAAATTATTTAAGTAAATCAAAAATCTTAACAAGTTCATGAAAAAATTTACCAAATACCTTGAAAGTTGTCGTTGATAATTGATCAATAAATAATAATATTTAAAAATTAAACTAAATATTCTTTAAAAATATATTTGATTTACTTTATTATTAATTATTATTATTATTATTATTTATTATTATTAATTGTTGATATTGATTATTAGTTATTATTGATTGTTGTTACTAATAAATAACATGAAATTATAACATTTAAGTTAATTAATATTTATTATAATTATTTAAATAATAAAATCGTTATTTGAGACATTTTATCTTTAAAACTCCATTGTACAGCTCTAAGCCCCAAATCTATTGATTCCACATAACTAATTGCTTGGTGGTGGAGAAAGCTGTCAAGACACATAATTTTTTTTCTACATTCAGAGGTTTATTACATAAGATTTGTTTGTAATTAAATCAAGAAATAAAGTCGTTGTAAATAAAAAAAATTCCTCAAAATGAAAGCTTTCTATTACTCGTGCGCCATCATCATTAATTATCTTCACATATTTGAAATATCAAAACAAGCAGATATTTCAAGGCATTCATGCTTGTTGACCCGAAGTTGAATTTTGTGACTCTCAGGGCAGATATGACCATCTAGTTCCTATGCAAAGAAAATAAAAAATGACTTAAAAAGGCTCTAATTCTAAACTAAGATTTTTCGGTGCACAGATGATTTGACAATTCCAATGATAATCTTCAAGATTCGTATGGACGAAATAAACGAACAAAAGAAAAAGAAAAACCAAACGAATAAACCTATCCTCTTGATGGCTTTGCCTAAAACTCAGATATCGATCAAACCCACAAAAATGAATGGTACCAAAATTAATGAAGCTTATTAAAAAGAGAAAAAAAAAAAAGAATTATCAATTCTTCTGGGTTATGACAAAATGGTGAGCGAAGTTGGAGAAACTAATAAAGTGAAGGATCAAGACAAAAGAACTAGAAGTGAAAGAAATTTTTATGAGATTAGAGTAATTTAAGTAGGATAGTTTAGTCATATATTATTAATCAATTGCATTTTTACCTAAAAAGTAGATAAAGTTGCCATTTTTATCAGCTATTGCTCAGGGTGTTGTGTATCAACAATTAGCAAAGTTTAAAAAATTTAACCCAACACACCAACATATTATTGTTTGAAATTGAACATCAACAATGTATCTGAAATGCAAAAATAAACATTTCTTGAGTCTATGATAAAACTCTCATGCACTTTAATAACCCAAGTTTTTTGTAGATTTCTTATACATAATTAATAAAAAATAATTAAAAAAGAAAGTGATATTTTATATTTTTTTATCATAGGATTTGTTATTTTTATAAAAGAACTGATTATTTTATTAATTATATATAATAATTATATTAATAAGGGTGTCATGTTTTTTTTCTTTTGAAGTGAAAATAATTGAGTGTTTTGTCAAGGCATTATGGTCAAATTTTAGAACTCAGCAAGATTAACCAAGTTTGCTGCAAATCTATTTTTCGTAGTTGAAAACATCAAACTTGGAATTTGGTCTCTCTGACCCGACCCACATCCAAGAGTCTAATCAATCCTTGATGCCCATTCTTTATTGTTTGATTTGTTTTACTCTTTTATAAAAAAAAAAAAAACATTACAATTATATTTATTATTATATTTATAAATAAAAATTAAATTTTATTTATTATTAAAATTGAGTAAATTTTTTTAAAATTTAATTTCATTATTAATAAATATAAAATTTTATTATATATTTAAACACTTAAATTTATTATATATCAAAATATTAACATAAATAACAATACAATAATTTAAAACTAAATTAATATAAAAAAATTTTATTAAGTCACCAATTTGATTATTACTTTAAGTAATCTCTTTTATTAGAATACAAAAATTTTGAGATCAAGTTTTAAAATAAATAATGGGAGTACAAAAATTTTAAATATTTTGATATTTAAAAGTTTTAAAATTCAATCACTAAATAAAAAATAGATGATTTGTGAAATAAAAAAAAATATAAACGATTTTTTGTTTTTCTCTTTCCTTTGAACAAGGAATATATATATATATATATATATATATCTAAATATATAGTTTTCGTGTTGTAGCCTTCAGCCCTTTCACATTGTACAGTACACTATCTTTTTTTTTTTCCTGGTATACTTGAAAAAAGAAATTAAAAAACAAGCTATGCAAATTGCATCGACTATACCATGCGGATAATAACAAATTCATGCATATTTATGGTGAAAACATCGAATAACGTGGTTAGAGGCTCCTGTCGTGTAGCGTTGAGGAACTAAAATTGGTTGCTATCTCCATATTAGCACTGATTCCTTTATATTTGCATGGAAACATTGAACAACTCAATCCCTTTACAAAAAGTCTATGCATTTCTCGAATCTATCACTAGTTGGTGTCTCTTTTCCCCTTTATCAAAAGAAAGGAAACGCATCGAATCTTGACTATTTCAAAGGATCCGCCCATATTCACAAGAACCCCGTTAATCATGGAGTCTGCCATTGTCAACATGGACGGGGGGGTCCCCAACCAGTGCACGAAAGTTTGACATAGCCCAGTTGTGGCAAGCAGGAAATGCACGGAGATTTGAGAAGCATCCTCTGGTCCAATTGCATCAGCCTTGGGACTGCTTCCTGTATCGGATGGCGCACCTCCGCAGTGCCGCCTGAGATTAGATGGTAGCCGGGTCCCACAACGTCAAGCGGCTAGAAATTCATCAATCTAAAAATATAAGTTATTAAAAAATTGATCCTACGCTAAATTTCCACGCGCAAGTCCACGGTAAAAATACAGATCAGGTGATTTGAAATCAAAAGATCATAAAATTCTCGTATCACGCTGAAAAACCAATCAATTAAAAAAAATGTTATTGTATGAATTTTAATCATAGATTAACTATAAAATTGTAGTAATTAAACCAAATGATGTAAAAAATTTATAATATTTAAAAAATATATATTTTTAAAAAAAATCCCATAAGTAGACTAAAATATATTTTTTTATTTAAATTCTAAAATATTTAACAAGTATTTTCCAAATTACAAAATAAGTGGCTAAAAAGATAATGATGATAAGTGCTAAGCATTAAGTAGGCAAGAATCATGCACCAAGAATTAGGCGTGTCTTTCATTCTCTCTCCTCGCTTAAGACTTGTTGAAGGAAATCGCATGATGGCAATTTCACGCACAGACAAGTTAAATATATTTTTTTGATATATTAAAAATTTTATTAAATTTTAAATTATATAATAATTATAAATTATTTAATAAAAATATATATTTTTTTATTTTTGTAAATTTTGTACTCTTCTCATAAAATTAAAATTTAAGATTTTAAAAATTAAAGTCTAAACTCTTTTCATAAGATTACAATTTAAAATTCAAATTCTCAATTAGAAGGGTATTCGCCAAAAGGGACGCACTCATAATTCTTTATTAATTGGGAATCTTGCTAAACACAATCTGCGCACCGTATTGAGGCTGTAGGCTGATAAAAAACATTGGAGCATGAACGTATGTGGGCGACGCCACAAAAGAGTAATGCCTGATGATCGCAGCCAGGACAATTTTTGCTTCAACAATGGCTAAATTTTGGCCAACACAGATTCTGGGGCCTAACCCAAACGGCATGAACATGGCCAAGTGCTTTCTGGACTCGTTGAATCTGAGGGGATTAAAATCTGTAGCATCTTCCCCCCATATATCAGCGTCGTGGTGTAGAGCTGCAACTGGAATGTAGAACTCTGTGCCAACTGGAACATTGATTGTTCCCAGCTTAACGTTTTTAGATGCTTCCCTCCTCAGCAGCACAGCTGGCGGGTAGAGCCGAAGAGTTTCATTGATTATCAGGCTCACCTGTAAGAAATTAATGCCAAAAAATATCAGCCAATGCCATCTAGATTGAACTGAGCTGGTTTAGAGAATCAAATTTACAAGCTTAAGGTCCTTTAGATTTTCTGCAACTGGAAGCTTGTCTGTTCCACAAACACGGAAGACTTCTTCTCGTGCTTTATCTTGCCACTCCTGATGTGATGCCAAAAGGAGAAGCGCCCAAGTCAAAAGATTTGCGGTAGTTTCCTTTCCAGCAAAGTAGAAGGTCTTGCATTCATCTATAATCTCCTCCACCCCTAAAGTCTCTTCCTCACCATCCTCATTTTTATGCTTAGACATCAATGAGCTAAGTAGATTTCTCGCATTTTCGCTTGCCCTGCTGTTAGATTTGATCAACATCCTCACTGATTCGCGCGTTTCCTTCTCTAGTCTCCACCTGTCTCTGTTCTTCTTGGTTGGTAGAAATCTGGATATTCATCACACCCTCAGCGGATTGGCATTAAAGTTGTACAATAAGCAAATTTCCGATGTTCCAAAAGAAAAAGTTGTACAAATAAGTAAAAGGGAACGAGACATTTCCAGCTTAGCAGATCGCTTAGTTGACTTTGGATGGAAAACCAAAATTGATTAGAGTACCTGAACCCTGGAATGTAGATGCTTCTTAGAGACAGGGAGACAAGGTGCATTTGCTGTTCCTGCAATGTGAATATGCGCCTGCCTTCTTCGTAACTACTACCAAAAGCAGTTCTGGATATGATATCCGCCGAAAGGTCGTGAAGCTCTCTATTAACTTCTATCTCGAAGTCGTCTCTCCCTCCTCTCATTTCTTCCCACTTCCTTAGCATATCCTTTGTGCTGGCCACGATATCTGGCACCCAACTCTGTTCAGAAGATTCTGTCGTCAGTCCTCAGCAGGATAATTAACCATTTGCTTTCGAGTTCAAATGTTCTTACTTAGAATTGAATGCATAATTTTCTTGGGAGTAGAATGTGCAGGTAGTAGCCCACCGGTTGGCTGGCATGTCTTTTTGTAACTACAACTGACAGTGATCATGGGGTTGTCTATTTCGTGTCTTCTTCTTCTTATTATTTTTTAACGTTTTCAAATAGGAACAGAGGATAACGAGAGATGGTAAGCTGACCTTGACCCGCTCCATGTTAAAAGCCTGGTTCGTGATCCTCCGATGGAGGGCCCAAGTCTGGCCTTTCAGCCCAACAAGTCCCTGTCCAAAGAGAACCTTAGCCTGAGGATTGAAGTCCACCTTCTCGAACGACCCACTCGTATTCATCAGAACTTCCTTGACCATGTCCAGGTCGTATATAGCCAATCTGGGTCTGGAGCCGAACCAGTAAAGGAACGTCTTCCCATAAGTGCGTGACCACTCATAGTAAAATGGAGACACCCTGTGAAGGATGTCGTGGTTGAAAGGCGCTGACTTTGACTGAGCTTGAGCGAACAGGCGACGGATCTCGGAGGAGTTCCCGAATATCGGACGGTAACCCGGCCCACTTATGCCTTGCTTCTGGAAGTGGACCTCAATTGTCCAGGGGACCCATATTGTTGAGTAGATGAATTTCAAGATGTAGAGAATCAGTAAAGGAGGGATCACGGCCACAAGAAGATGCATGGCAGCTAGCCAGATCAAAGCAAGAAAGAAAGATCATGGAGATAGGAAGAGAGACGATACTAGTAGTGTTTACGCATTAATAATATCTAGAGGGGACTGGCAAGTGCGTTTTAAAGCTTTTATCCACCAATGTTGACAATTGCGGTTGCTGTATGCTTGTATCTGTATACATTTATTTTATTTTGTCAAATTATTAACCACACACACACACACACATATAGATATATATATATAGTCCTAGTTGGTTTGTCACTCTGAAGTCATTGCCTACGTAGTGCTTTATTAAATTATAAATGAGTGAAGTACAGCAGTACAGAGCAGTCGTGACTAGAGGTACGTGGGCATTACAAAAAGCATTGGATCCGCATGTTTGAGTGCGTACGTTAATTAGTGTTTGTATGAATGAAATAATTAGAGATGGACATCTTAAAATTTTGAATTATTAGAATATTTTTAATTAATAATATTAAAATATTTTAAAATAATATTTTTATCAAATAAAAAAATAATTTAATTAGTAAAAAATAAATTTATATATTATTGAGTTAGTAAAGAGATAATGTTGAGATAATAATAAATATATTTAATTTAAATTATATAATTAATTAATTAATTAATTAATATTTTTAATATACACAAAAAAAATTTAATAAAGAAAATTTTCTTTTAGATAAATGTTAGACTCACTTAAAATATAAAATATAACTAAAAAGTTCAATCACACCTTGTGTTCTAACTCACACAATTCTAAATTTATTGAATTATTTAATCAATTTGCCAAGTATGCAAAATTTGGCTTTAATTTTAGTTTATCTGTTTTTTTTTTATTTTTATTTTTTGTGATACATGTAAAAATAGACAAGATGTGATGCAGACGGATTGGAAGGTTTCATTCAATTGGTAGCTAGGGACCCCCTTTTTGGGAGAAATTATTGAAATTTCGCTTGAGACATGAGAAAAGCAATTTTTGCAATTGATATTGCCATCATTGTACTACCTTTAATTTTTGGGCAAGCAACAATTTTTCCAAGCTAGAAAATAATTCCTTAAGTCTATTTTTATGCCAATTCGATTTTTATGATGTTATTGAAAAAAAGAAAAAAAAAGTGATATTTTCTAAAATTTACCCATCAAAGTAGTACAAGAACTTAAATAATTCCTCAAGTCTACTTTCGAGCTATTTTGATTAAAAGTAAAAAGGAACATCTAATTCCTTTACAAAGAAGCTATAACCATATAAAAAAAGACGATGTGCCAAGGATTGTAATAAAGGATGGTGGCATAACATCAACTTAATAAAGTTATAAATTTATGTTGATTAGGTCAAGACATATTTATATGTTCCATAATGCTTAATAACTCATGAATTTTTTGATGTGTTTTTTTATTTCTAATATGCAATAGTCTTCTTTTTTTTAATATATGTAATGATTTTTTATGTTAATAAATAATTGACTATTTTATATTCTTTATTATTGTTAAGTTTAGTTAAGTCTCTTTTTCTACATATGGGGATTGGTATTAGACTTGTGTAATGTTGGGTTATTAGACTTATGTACGTTGGGTTGTCTTGAAAAGGAAACGTGAAATGGGAAAGGATAGGGAAATACGGAGAGCAAGAACAACATGGACATAATTAGGTCATAGTAGCGAAATAGTCTAGTCAACAAAATAGTGGGTCCCATTATGGAACCTACCTTTACCACACCACACACCACATGAACATTAACATATGTTTATTTTAATAATGTTAACAAATGACTCAAAATGACTCAAATTGACTCTTTTTTGGAAGTTGGAGACTTAAGTAAGATCAATTAAGAGTTGGTAACTCAAAGTCACAAAATTCACATACTTCATGACCCAATTATAGACTTATCCCTTGTATATTTGACCATTATCAATTGGTTTAATCCAATTTGATCTTTCTTTATTTTTATATTTTTTTTGGTAGACACATAAATCCAAAGATCAAAGTTTTTGTCTAACAAATTCAATAACTTCTTTCTTTACTTAAATATTAATTCTATGCCTATACAAAAAGCTTATAAAATAATCTATGTGCTTGCACAAGTAGTAAAAAGCATTACCAGCAAATTTGTGCAACCTCCTACATATGACAAAATTATAATCTTTATTTGTTTTTGAATTACTATTATTCAAAATTATGGCTAATAATAATATATGACAATAATTATGCCTATATTGAAAGATAAGGTGAATATTATATTAAAATTCTACAAATTGATGGTGGTAGTAAGTATATTTCTAATAAGTTTGAAGAGTATTTTGAAAAACAAAGTATAAAATATAAAGTTACAATTTCGTGCACTCCATAGCATAATAGAGTTGTTAAATGAAAGAATATATATATATATAATAAATATGACAAGAAGCTCTTACTAAAGGTTAAAAGAGTACTTAATCCATTTTAGATAGAAGTTATTTTGTATTTTATTTACTTGTTGGATAGATCTTCAATAAGTATTTATAATGTCACTCTTAAAGAAAAATGGAATAGTTTCAAACTTAATATAAGACATCTTAAGGTGTTTAGTTCTATTACTTATGCCTACATCCTTGTATAGACAAATACAAAATTAGATGACTAAAAACTGAAAACAATCTTTATGGGTTATATAAAAAGACAAAACAAAAAATGTGATTTTGAGTAAGGATATAACCTTTTTTGACCTCTATTATTATAGTAATTATCTCAATATCCCTATCTTCTCCCATAAGAGGAGCCTTACTTTTACTTTGATTGATTATTTTGTTTGACTTTGGTGGGTGCTTGATTTTAGAGTTCTTGCTTTATTGACTTCTCCATGTGTTTTTTATTCATGCATTACTCATGAGCTTGCAATGTGTTTATTAAAACATCAATTGACATCTTAGATAAATTATGTACTTTTTTTATTATAACCATAATATGTTCATACCATAGTATGATAGTTTGTAAGATCTTTTTAACTTTAAGTTTATCATTAAGCCACTTTCGATAGATTTTCATTTGATTTGTCAAGTTAAGAACTCTATTTATATAAATTGAAACAATTTCTAAGATTTTCATCTACAAAAGTTTTAATTAACGTTATAAGGTTTGGAACTTTACCCTTTTAACTTTGTTTGTAGCTTAGAATGATATCATTAAGATATCTCATATATCTTTTGACAAAGTTACTCTTACAATCTATACAAAAATTTCATCATTTACCTCTTGATAGATGAAATATAATGCTTTTTTAGCCTTCTTTTATAACTCACTGTAAGAAGTTTTTTATGGTTCTATTACATTTGTAGCAATTTCTTCAACTTCATTCTCCATGACACTTAACAATTCATTGTAATCAAATAATACTTTCATCTACACACCATCAATTTTAATTTTTTTCCATCCAAAATAGGAACTAAAATAGGAATTGTGTCATTCATATTGAAATTAATGATTTCCAAATTAGCCACTTAATTTTTTTCCCAATATGTCCACTTCACTTTTTTTTTTTTAAAAAAAAATTTCTAGTACCTTTTTTAATTTCCTTTTCTTCTTTCTTTTAATTAGCTTTTGTATGCCCAATCTCTTAGCCAAACAAACAACAACTACCAGTGATGCAATAAGTGTCACCATAAAGTAGACAAATGTCATACAATAATCTAAAAATTGGCTCACACAATAAAAGCCACATAAAAATTATGGAGATAAAAACAATCTTATCAAGTTTGTTGATGATAGAAATATTCCAGTGATGAAATTAAATAATTGAAAAGGGTCAAATTGTCAAGTAGCAAGTGTAGACAAGATGACATACCAAACTTTAATACCATGCTTTCTTACACAAGCACCTTCAAATTGTAAAAGTTTAGTATGATGAAATTAAAACATTTAAAACAACATAATTTTAACAAGTTAGAAGTGGCAAAAATAATCTATAGAGATACAAATTTACAATATTTGGATTACATATGATGTGAGAAAATATCAAAACTATTAGAAAAAGGTTTAAAAAAAAAAGGTAAATTTAACATAATTAAATAATATGAATATCTGAGATCCTAGTTTGATAAAAATTAATCCATAATGTAAGTTTAAAACAACTTTCTTAAAAGTTGGCTTTAACATATGTCTAACTAGAATAAGCATTAAAAATAAAATTTCTCACTTCAATATCTATTCAACAAGGTATACATGTATATATCAAACTAATTCCTTATCTAGACCCTAGAATTATACAAAAAATACAAACATTTATTTAAGAAAAAATAAATTAGTAAATACATAAAATCAATGGCTAGCAAACTTTGAGGAATCAAGCATTTGATTTGATTTTAACATAATTTGATTAATCACAAGAAAATATGGATTTGAACTGATTTGATTTGATTTTCTTACACTTTTCCTCAAACCAAATAATAGATATCTATCATTCCTAGTTTGTTTACCAAGAACTCAAATCCCAATTTAGGCATAGCCTTAGTGAGGATGTTTGCTTCTTGGAACTTGGTTGGAATATAGGACATATTGATCACTCCATCTTTAATCTTTTTTTTTTTAATAAAGTGAAAATGAATCTCTACATGTTTAGTTCTATCATAAAGGACTAAGTTGTGAACTATATTAATTGCAAATTTACTATCATTATAGATTTTCATGGGATTAGACCAAGGAATTTTGAGGTCACTTATTAGTCTCTTTAGCCTTTGTAATTCATAAATTCCTTGAATAATAACTCTAAATTTTGTTTTAACACTACTTTAAGATACCATTAATCATGTCTTAGTTCTCCATGTGACTAAATTACCCCATACCTTAGTACAATAACCAATGATAAGTCTTTTGTCTTCAATTAAACCAACCTGGTTGAGATCCACGAAACCTTTAATTCCCTTTTACTCATTGTTTCAAAACATGGGCTCTTGCCTTATTGTTCCTTTTAGATATATAAGAATTTGAATCACAAGATATAAATGCCTTTAAGTAAAGGAATTCATAAATTGATTAACCACATTTATGGTAAATGTAATATTAGGTCTAGTAAGAGATAATTAAATGAGCTTCCCTATTAATCTCTAGTATCTCCCTTTGTCCACTAGAACATTTTTTTTTTGTACCTTTGGCTTTCCAATTATTTTCTAATGAAGTTCTAATTGGCTTATAACTTAGCTTTCTAATTTCTTTCAAAAGATCTAGGGTATATTTCCTTTAAGAGATAAAATACCCTATATATTCCTTTCCATTTCCATAACTAAGAAATACTCAAGAGTTCCTAGGTCTTTAATTTCAAAATCTACCTTTGGGTATTTCTTGAGCTCTTCATTCTCCTGAAGATCATCACCAGTTATAATAATATCATCCATATAAACAACTAGAATTGATTTTTTTTCCTATCATCTACATGTTTAGTGAACACAGTGTGATCCACTTATCCTTAGAGGTACCCAAACTTCTTCATAGATGTGTTGAATCTCTTGAACCATGTTGTTAGAGATTGCTTTAATCCATAAAGGGACCTTTTCAACTTACATACTTTTCCTGTTTCTTCTCTGGTCTTAAAGCTAGGTGGAATTTTTATATAAATTTCTTCTTCCAAATCCCTATTCAAAAAGATATTTTTTATATCCAATTGGTGTAACTCCCAATCAAGATTGGTAGTTATAGACATTAACACTCTAATGGAATTCAATTTAGCAACTGGAGTAAATGTCTTCTCATAATTTATGCCAAATGTTTAAGTGAATCCTTAAGCTACCAATCTAGTTTCATACCTCTTTATGGTTTTATCTAACTTGTATTTTATTATAAATACCCATTTGCACCCAATAACTTTCTTTTCTTTGGGTAACTATACAATCTCCCATATGTTTTTTTTTTTTTGGTTAGTACTTTTATCTTTTCTAACATAGTTACGTTCCAATTTTGCTCTTTTAAAGCACTTTAGATATCCTTAGGAGTTTTTATACTATTTATTTTTGCAATAAATGCCATATATTTAAGAGATACAATTGAATATGTCAAACAATTAGTAATAAAATGCTAAGTACAAGACCTTACCCCTATTTTAATTGTAATAGGGACATTTAGATCATCTGTTTATGCAACATCTTCTATTTTGTCTTTCAAACATGACTCCATATTAGATGATTAATCTTACTAAGTATCTTTTGGCCTTCTTAAGTAAACCAATATTTCCTTTTGTACATGTTTTCCCCCTAAATTAGTATTTTGTGATCATTTAGTATCAGGACTATTTTGGGTTAATGGAAGTATAATTGTAAGAGAAATTAAGGAATATTAATGGCTTTCTTCATTCAATTTCTCCCCCTAAAGAGACATATTAGAGAAGAAGGGTTGATGTTTCAAGAATGATACATCACATGACATAAAAAACTTTTTAAGAGATGCACAATAGCATTTGCACCTTTTTTGAGTGGGAGAGTAACCAAGAAACATGTATTTAAAAGCTTTAAAGTTAAGTTTACCTTAAGTAAGTTCATATTTATAAATAAAAATAATACGACCAAAGATTTTAGGTTGAAGAGAGTGCAAAAGGTAAATTTGAGGAAACATTTCAAACATGTCACTTAAAGGAGTTTGAAATTGTAAACTTTTAAAAGATTGGTGATTAATGAAGTAGAAGGTTATAAAATGGCTTATATCTAGAAAGAATTTGGAACATTGCTAGCAAACATCATTGACCAAGCTATTTCAAGGAGATGTTGATTCTTCTATTTAACAATTCTATTTTGCTGAGAAAAGTAAGCATATGAACTTTGATGAAAAATACCATAATCAGTAAAATATTAGTTAAGCTCATTAGCAAAGTATTCACGACTATTGTTTATTTGAAGAATGTAAATAGATGATTGAAAGACATTTTAAATAATTTTGTGGAACTATTAAAAAATTGCACTAGTTTCAAATTTTTCTTTATTAGAAATACCCAACAAACTTGAATATGATCATCAATAAAATTTATGAACCTTGTATTAGTGAGACTTGAAATACCAATAAGACCCCAAATGTCACTATAAACCAAATGAAATAGTTTTAAAGGTTTGTAGGATTGAGTAAGAAAAAATTTTTCCTAGTATTTTTGGTATAGATGTAATGTTTGCAATGAAAAGAGTTAAAATCTTTATTAATTAGTAGTTATGGATACAAAGCTTTTAAGTGAAGCTAGGATACCCAAGTCATTGATGTCATAGTGTTACATTCAAATTAGAAACCACTAACAAAGAAAAATTTCTAATATGATTTAAAAGGATAACTAGCACTCGAAAGATGGTATAAGCTATTTTGCTCCTCAACATTACTAATCATTCTCCCCAAAGATAAATCTTCAAATTCACAATGAGAAGGAAAAAATGTCATAGCATAATTAAGATCTTTAGTTAATTTGTTCATAAATAAAATGTTGCATTGAAAATTGGGAATATGTAAAACAAATATCAACATTAATTGAAATTTTTATATTAGTTACTAACATAAGGTTACACTATTGATAATAGATAAAAGGTCCCACTATTTATAATAGTTCCTTAGCCATTAACTTTTAAGAGAGTTCTATTAGCTATTGAAATTTTTATATCATTATAAAGGGCTTTATATATAAAAAATAGAATAAAAGACCTAGTCATATGGTCAGATGCTCTAATATCAACAATTCATGAATTCCCTAAAATTATATAAGATATAAAGGAGTATCATGCATTACCTTATGGGGTAATATAAGCTATAGGAGAGTAAGAAGTAGTAGACTTGAGAACCTTGGAAAGTTGTTTGATTTAGAATTTGTTATAACACTTTAACTTGCTTGGCAAAAAGGTTTAACTAATTTAACTCTTCAACATCATGTGATAATTCTACAACATGAGCTAAGTAGTTGGTTTGTGTTGGTTACAAGTTTTCCAATTTGCTACTTTTCCATAAAATTTCCAACAAGTTTCTTTGGTATGATAAGGCCTTTTATAATGGGTACACTACACATTGTCATTAGTTTGTTAGCCTTTAGATTTAGAAGGTCAACTACGATTGACAACTAGGACTAATTCTTAGGTTATTAGATCAGGAATTGAACTACTTGAAAGATTAAACATCACTCTCTTATGATTTTCTTGATGTTGAATCCAAGCAAATGCTTCTCAAATAATGGAAAGTGATTTTGCACCAAGTAACTACTCATGGACTTCATCGAGATCCTTGTTAAGGCCCTAATGGAAATCAAACACATAATTTTTTTCCAACATATGATTATATTTAATTCCATCTTCTGGAGAAATGGATGTCGCAATCTCACGTATCGAGTTCACAATTGCGTGTAATGTACATGCAAAAGTTACACGGATTGCCACTCAAAAGTTGCTCATCCCGGCAGCCCAAGCGTGTTTCTTCAAGCTGCCGGGCCATGGCGCCGAGTCTCAAATGGAAAGAAATATCAATTTCATTGTACAGCAGCACTTAACAATGAGACAATGGAGAGCAGTATTAACAACGACACAACCATGTCAAGCAATGAGATGCAGTGAATGAACTGTCAAAAGCGGTCATTTTCACAGGCAAAATGCGGATACAAGCCTTAATACATATTGAAACAGTTGGTTGCAAAAATTTCCATTAAAAACATCTAATTACAAAAACAAATAATTGGAACGAGTAACATCCATCCGGCAGCAAACTTTCAAGGTCGGCAGGTGTTGAATATCTCACCCCGCATCATATCAATTGGCATGTGCTCCTGTGTGTATCGCTCAGGGCCCAAATACATGCCCGTCTTCTCAAGAAGAGCGAGCCCTTCATCCCGTCCATATCTTGAAGCATAAAGTTTCAAGTACTCGATGTCCTGACACCGCACAGGGCAGTAACAAAGAGTCAGAAATAAATTTCTAAAGTGATTCAACTATAGTTCATTTTTTGGTTGAAAAGAATTGCAAGCACAAACTGTTTTGTAAAGATCTCAGGTATTGTCACAATTCAGAATGGCACTGAGCCTACAAATAAGAGTAGCTAACACAAAAAGTCTGCCTCACCTGCAAGCCACTAAGAATACGCTCCAGTCTAACTGAAGCAACCGGCTGGCGGGAGCAGGAGAACACCTCACCAGGGTAGAACAGAACACCATCACCTGGGGGTAGTCCACGCCTAAATCTTATCTGATTGCAGGCAGATATATCAATTTAAGAAAATAAGAAAAAAGAACAGAGGTTTGAAAGTGTCTTTATAATTTACCGAGTAAAGATAGTCTAGACATAATACCTCAGCACTAGGGACTGTAGCCTTCTCATAGCAGTTTGCACCCCAATATAAAAAACCTGTTCCACCTTCTTTCCACACACGCCACATCACAGCACGGTGCTGTGTACCTCGCATTCCAAGGTGCCAATTAGGATGTGGATCAGTGGGCCCCATACACACATACGTCCACCATTCCTGTGGTCAGGAACGAGTTCACTTCCCTTGAGCATAAGTATAAATGATGCCAAATAAAGCACTGTACAATCCCAGTCATTAAGGGAAAAATTCCACTGAAAAGCCAAGTGTGAGAGTAAACTGCAGACATCCCCATCAGAACAAGATATAATGTGATCATTGGATCTGAAAGTTAGTTGTCATGCAACATATCTGAATAGAAAATGGTAACTATAGTTTGAATTGTCCTGTTTACCTCAACGAAATACTGCATTCTTCTCTACTAAGAGGCAAGCCAATCACTGGCTACATTGCAGCTACAGTTTACATAAGTGATATGAAGATCTTAGAAAGTCCATGTCTGCAGATTGATATGGAGATATTCTCGTATGCACTAATTCAATTAAATTTGTGTCGACTTACTGCAGGAAAAATATTCATTCAAAACCGCAAAGTGATATCAAGTGCTCGCTGTGGGATTAGCTACAAAGTGGGTTGCTCCAGAAACATGAAACAACTCCATAAGCTAGTTAATTGCCTATTAACCCCAGGCAACAGATTACAACAGGACAATAATTTAAAAATACATACAAAGGCAAGGCTTCAAGGTTAGAGATAACAAGAAGAATGTAGATGCACAGGACATCATGCGGCAGCTGGCAGAGGAATCAATAGCATCTAGCTGGCCTAGGAGATGGAACCAGGAAATATTATGCAGCCTAGAACTCTGATAAACACCAGTGGTAAATACTTTAAGTGATCAATGTCCATTTTTCACACCTAGCCCGAATAGTACCGGCTACAAATTGTTTTGTGCCATTTTAGAATTCAGTCAAGGGGCACAATTCTTTACCTCACCATTCTCAGGCTGCAGCTCGGAGACAACATCCTTGACCAGATCCTCTCGATTACCAAGAACCCACTCACTAGTAGAAAAAAAGCAAGAATCAGTCGATGTACATACTAGAAGATATTTGAAAGTGTTGGCTACATGATCCACTACTGGCACAGTTGATCATCCAAGGAGAATTCAGTATGAGGTATTTGCACCAAAGTGGTAGTTAACCACAAGTTCAACAACCAGTCTTGTGGACACAACATTGAGGGGGTTCAATATATTCATCTTCAAATATTTACCAAAAAAATAGTGTCTAGGAAGAATCATTCTAACTAACCACAACAACTGAAGCAATGCATAAAAACCAGATCTTGAAAGAGGAAGGCCAATGGTCGGTGACAGGCATTCAGGAAAGTTGGGCCAATCAGGTATTTTCAGTTAGGAGACAATATAAAAGAATAAAAAGGAAGTACAAATTGCACCAAGGACACAAATTATGACCTATGCATATGGCTTATCTACATGGGTAAATCTTGGAGTAATAGTAAGGTTGGAATCACAGAAACAGCCTCTTCATAAAAACATGAGTAAAACTGTATACATTTGACCTTTCCCTATAACCCACATCTTAGGATCCTCATGCAAAGGGACATGGACACCCTTTCATATGATCTATCTGAGCAATATTGTCGCTGCATAATGGCATGAGGATTCAGAATCCATATGACATATAGTAGTATATAGTAATAAATTAGGCTCAAAATCAGTATGACCACAAACAGCAAGCCAAAGAAAATGCGGGATTATAAACTCTTATAACTAGTACTTCCTTGCTCAGCTGAACAGAAATTTAAGGACTAAAAGGGGGGGGGGAACTATTTAAAGCACAAAAGTGCATAAATAATCCTTCACTCTTGAATGAACAAGTTAGAAAGGAAGAATGTAAAGAAGCATTCCAAGACAATACCTTGTACAATAAATCTGAGTGTGTGGGCGCAGAAACTTTGGCACTTTTACAAAAGCCTCAAAAGGAGTAGGTGCAAGAGGAGCATCACTTGGTCCTACAGAAAAGAGTTGTCAGAAAACATCATTGTGATCAACATATAGCTGAATCACCTCATGCATAAGTTACAGCATACTTATTAAATCATAATTCTACATATCATATGGCCCATTGTCGAACCAGAACAAGCAGTCACACAACAGGTGATAGATATGCAATGTTACTGGGTCCTGTAATGTGTTAGATATAAAACATAAATCAAAAACAATACTTCATTATATGATCATTTCAAGACATTCTTTAGACTGCTAGGACTAAGGTCCTACTGGCAGCCAGAAAATCCTCCATTCCCACCTAGGGCAACAGGGGACAACATGGTTGCTTCCTATCAGAAGTTACCAGGGTCGATGTATTGATAATCCACTCAAGAATAGCACAAAAGAGATGAGATTTGAACCAAAGAATATCAAAGAGAAGAAAAATAAACACATACCACAATAATAAGTAGTCAAAATGCGGGCATCAGGAGCATAAGCATGAATCTCACTGGCCATATTGCGCACTGAATCATATTGTTCCAAGTTCAGTGGCTGCAGCATAGTAATCATCATCATTATGAATAAGATCACCATGCCCCATATTTAGTGAAGACTGATAGACAACCAGCGATAAAACAAAAGCATAACAAAAGCTAGGGAATTCAAACAACTAATAGCATGCACAAATATGGGAGAATGGCTAAACAAAAAGACTATTTGTTATTGTGCTCACTTCGAAAGTGAAGAGCTAGAATACATATCTTCTCTGCATGAATTTTGAGAAATCACCAACTAGATTAAAAGGCTCTAATACTAGAAAGCAAAGGTGAAATGACAGGAAATGAAATCAAGGCATTAAGTATTCTAGTTAATATAGCAACAACACAGCCTTAATCCTAAATATAACTAGGGTAGGCTAAATGAACCTTTTTCAGTCATTCCGTTATATCATGAACTGAGTTTGATGTGAAATATAATTGTTCTATATCCTTCTTAGCCAAAGATTCCCAAATCAACTTAAGTTACCATCTTCCTCTCCTCTAACTATCCATGCCCCCTGTTAACTGGAGAATTTTTAGGTCTGCATTAAACATGTCTAAACCAAAGCAAACAACACTCCATCAGCTTCTCTTTAATTCAAGCTGTATATACTTTGCTATGAATATCCTCATTGCTAATTATATTATTTTTAAAGAAGTCACAAATCTACCCAAGCATTCGCATCTCTACTACACTCATTTTTTGAACATGTTTCTTAACACCTAAACACCTTCATAAAATTTATTAGTCAACTTATCAGGAGTTTTGTAGGTCACACAAAACTTTAGTCACACAACTACAAAAACATCCTCTATATTTCCATCCCTCTAAATAATAGAGCATAGATAATGAAATTAGTCACACTGAGGGACTTTTGTATCATTTAGTCTATAGTATGTTCAATCTCACTCCTTGCATTACTAAAATTAAAATAAATGCATTCTATTTTTGTGCGACTCAACCTAAATTCTTCATATTGTAGGCATCTCTCTACAATTTTAATTTGTTGTCTAACCTCTCTTTAGTTTAATCTATTAAGATAATATCATCCACAAACAATATACACCTCAAGAGATTGTTCTAAATATGTCATGTCAATTCTTCCATAAGAATGCATAGAAGGAAAAAAAAATAAAAAACTTTGAGCAAGTCCTTGGTGCAGAGCAATAATAATGGGAAAGTTCTTTATCTTATCTCCACCTGTCATACAAGGCTAACTCCTTCATACATGTCTCCAACTAGATTACTAAATATTGTGAAAATTTTCCTATTAATTGTCCACCATAACATTTGACTAGGAACCTATCATTTACATTCTCTACAATAAAATCCATGTGCAGTTTACACTTAGTTTGCCCATATTTTTCCATCCATCTTTCTAAAAGGTCTATAGTTTCAATCATCGATCTGCTTGACATAAACCCTAATTTATTATTTAAGATTGAGACAATCTTTTGCATGTGGTATTTGATCATCCTTTACAATGGCTTCATGATATGGTTTATCAATTTGATATCAAGATAGTTAAAAAAAATTATTAGATGTCACCCTTATTCTTGTAGATTGGGATAAGTGTGTTCATTCTTCAATAATCAAGCATCTGCTCCCTTTTCAATGTCCTATCAAACAATCTAGTCAAACATCTCACTCGTCTTTCCTCTAAGCACTTCCAAGCTTCAATCAATATCCCATCTAGCCCACATTCTTTCCTGCCTTCCATTTTTTTTAGGGCTTCTCTTATTTGGGAATGATGAATTTCCCTCTTGTAGATTCCCTTTTCTACTAGTCCACTAAGTTCATGAGATCACCTTGACTGTTTCCATTGAAGAGTTTGTCAAAATATCCCTCCTCCTTTCTTTAATCTCCTCTTTTAATAGGATCTTGTGCACTTTATCCTTGTTGTACATGACTTGTTTAAAGTTTCAACCCTTTCATTCTCTGATTGGAGCTAATTTATATGTCTGCATTTTAGTTCCAAGTTTGCTATACAAATTACTAAGTGTATTCACTCTAACTATCACCACTATCTTCTATGTCCCCCTCTTACCTAATTTGTACATCTCATAAGCATTGTCATCGTGGCAACTAGGAAGGCATCTATAGTTCTCTTTTGATAGCAGCCCATTTCCCTTGGTCTCTGCTAAGGTCTCAACCACTATCATACATATGCAATTAATCATTTTCAGTGACACAGTAGTGCATCTACATAAAGATCCCAATCTCTTTATCATCCAATTTTGGAATGTTAAAAGTTATATTGTGGATTGTTGTGGGTTGTTGTGGGTTGCATAAGTTCCATAATTTATTCTTGTATAGTTGTGTCTTTTTTTCATCCTCAACACATTTTTAAAGTGCACATTTAAACAGTACTAACCTATGCTATGAGGTAAGTGCATCTCCTAGTATGAACCAGCACTCTCTTAAGAAAAAGTCAATTTGCAGATTGTTGTGCCCAAAACTAAAGTAACAAAGTGTGGTTCCCCTTTTTTTAAAGTAGGTATTGACTAAAACTAAATCATATACCACAATAAAGACTAATATGGTTTCACCTTCAGTGTTTTTCCATACACTCTCTCGAGCATATCTACATCACTTCCTAGTTGATAAGTTACTAAAACTGATAAGAGAAAGGCCTGCAATGGTAGCAATTGCAATTAGATTAGTTGTGCCATTCATACCTCATCCCACAAGTAAAAGTAAGCCTTCTTCCAGTGACACTTTGTCCTCAAGGTCTCTATTTCTTTCTGCAAGTAATCCTTCGCTGCATCATTACTGTTGCACATCAAAAAAACAATGGAAGCTCATCAGTTTTGAATGTCAATATACCTGGATAGAAGCGAGCGTGGACAACTGACTGTATACCCTGAGACTGCTTGACAATATGGTACAGCATATGCAGCTAATCTTGGGTCTGAAAAGTATTCGTCTGCTCTTGGGTGACTAGCTACAACAGCAAAAAAGAGGAAGTGCATAAGAATCAGGGAATGGATCTCCATATGTCATTTTGCAGCATAAAACCATATGTTGAAGACATTATGTAGATAAATATTTACTCAAGTTGAAACAATAATAAGTGAGTTAATCTACTCCATCTGCATTATGTTACCTGGCCATGGGCATGTGTATGTCAAAACACGCATGCTATCTCCCCATCTGCAAAAATATGGGCTAATTCTATATTGCAGAAGCCACTTGAAATGTTGATCCAATGCTTCATACCATTCACCGCTTCCGTGTTCAACACCAAAACGGTCCTCAATTACAGTATCAGATATCTAGAAAAGAATTAAGAAACACACATATCTACTGAATGTTATGCAATAAAAACAAGCCAACATGATAATAATATGACATACCTAACAAGAGATCCAGCTAATCCTGTTCCTTACAGGAAAGATATTGGGATATAAAACATGGCCATAACAAGCCTGCATATACACTGATCTTCTGACTAGTTTAGTTCTGATATTCTGCCAAAGTCAAAAAAATGGCCAGAAAAGCATTTTATTCATACAGTTGATGAATAGGCCACACAACAGATGGGATCACCTGTACTGAGTTCCATGTCACTACTGGTGCAAAGGGGTCTATGTGTTGAAGTACAAGCCTGATGGTTTGATTCCTCAATCTATCGATTGAACTTCTCTGATTCTCTTTAATTGATTGAAGGAAGCTGATTGATGTAGTTAAATGTCACATCTGCAGTAAGACTGACTTCAGGGAAGCTCAGTTTATTCCTTCATTGCATATACAATCCTAGTGAGCCACTGTCATCATTTATTATCTGACGGAACATATGGGCAGTCCTTGACCATTTGGACGCATGTGCCTCACCATTGTCAAATGACTTGGCCTTTTGACTCTAGATCTACTGAAGACTGCTTCTTGTATCTGGACCTATTCAATAATGTTTCTGGCATTAGATGAGCCTAAAAGGATAGAGAGTTTGATGTGCATGTGCTTCTTTCATCTTCATTGAATCCTATGCCCTCGTTTGTTTTAAACTCCACCCCCGTGCATTTCTTCTCAAATTACAATTTGGTGGTGAAATCATGAGTTGCCCATTCAGAAAACAACACCACTTTCAAATTTTACACATGCTATACTACACTTGACAACAAAAAGGATACACCAAATACTGCAGGAAGTGAAGGAGTTGCCGGAAGTATGAAGTCCCAAACTGTCAAATGTATCTTCACCCGAACAGAGAGGTTTGTAATAACATCTTCTTCCATCATATCAAGTGATCCATTATCTGAAATGCATTCAGAAAATGATGGAGACAGAAGAACTCTTCTTAAAGATGTAGTTGCAGATTTCACCCTTTCTACCTAAAAATGAATTGCTCATATGAAAAGTTTGTAAACTACATAAGAGATATTATCAATGACTAGTGTTTCAAAAATTACCACTTCATCCAATGGCTTTCCTTCAATAGGCTCCAGAATATCCAGACAATTTGTGAGTTCAGTGTATAGTTGATGCTTCTCAGATTTGCCCAAGCACTGTGAAGGATATCTGAAATCCATAATTTGTGATAGTGAATTAAGCATCCTAATTAATATGTATATTCACTAGAATTAAGTAACCGAAATCACAACTGAGAACAGGATTATTGAGCTTGTATAAACCTGATAACAATACTATTGAAAGCTCAAGTTTATTGCAAAAACATGCAATAGATAGCTAGTAGTGAATACAAAACAAATAAGGATTACTCTGATTTCAACGAAGTAATGATGAACTCCCCTTCATATTGACCCGGTGCCTGTGAACTTGGAACATCAATGGAAACCCAAACAGCAGTTGTTTCTCTGCAGCAATAAAAGCAAGAAAGTTGCCTCAATCTGACAGTTAAAAGTAGCCAATTGCTGCTTCACACATTACAATAAAATTGAAAAATAGAACTATGATGAAGGCAGTACCCAGGAACTAGGCTTATCTGGCCAACTGGAATATCAAGGGGCACAAGAGCATCAGGGACACCTAATATTGGAACCACTTTCCTCAACGTTATTGATTGTCCAAGAACAAGCCTGCCAACGGCCAATTTCAGAAAGATTATGGAGTAGAAGTGTAAATCATCAAGAAGCAAAAGAAAATATTAGCAGAGAGAAGCTCACTGATCTCCTGATGAGGAGCATAAGTCAGTACAGTGAATCTGCACAATCCCTGCATTACCAGAACCACTCCATGAAACTTTTGGACGTATCGCAATTTGAACACTTTCTCTCTCATTTCTAGCTGCCAGGAGATTAATCTTTGAAAAAATAAAATTAAGAGAAAAAAAAAAGGTTTTAGAAGCCACATTACACAAGAGATTAACCATGCAATCAGTATGGCTGTCAGTGCATACAAGAGACCATATATGTGATAAGTGATGGATGCAATAGAGTTGCCTGCTTGCATCAACATGTTTGTAAGACAACTGATATGTTTCAATCTGTAAGCAGAACCATTGTCAACTTGCTTTGCACCACAGATAGTCAAATAATATGCAACATCGGCATCACATCCTACCAACATATATCAGAATGCATTCACCCAGATGCAACTTAACAAGCATTGCCTACTGCATACTAGGACTGCATAGAATGTTTGCCTACTGACCATATGCTTGCAAAGTCAAATTACCATGCCTATGCCTGCATTTTAACAGAATAATTGCAAGTAAGAGACAATCAGATAAACAGTATACATAGCAATTACATGTTCCAAATTTCTGGGCATCTCTTGTGGTCCAACATTTGCAGTGTTTGGCATGCACCAGACATGCACCAAATCTGACATTGGAACTTCTGAAGGGTCAATTGATCCCTTGAGAGGATTTGAACCATGTAAGCTATCATCATTCCATCCGTACGCCGTTCCTCCCCCAGCAACACCTTCTACAGGTGGGATAACAACGTTTTGAGGGTTCCCTCCTGAGCAATAGGCAACAACAGCATTTGTCACATCAAATGAAGTCAGAAGACTCAGTCAAACGTTCACAAGCCAGAGGAGAGGATGGCAGGAGCACACCATTCCACAGTCCAATGCCAAAATTGATTCAAACAAAGCTGAATAAGTTAAAACTACTTACCATACCGAGAATACTTCACTTCTATTCTAATCATTTCGGTGCCAAGGAGGCGAGGTAATCTCATAAGTAAACAAGCCAGAAAACGTCCCTTTTTATGATACGGGGGACAACTAAAATGCACAAACGAAAATCATCTAACCACTAACCTATTCGCTAAGCACAAAAGGTTATACTAGCCTTTAAGAGCAATTGCTCGTGGGCATAAGCATATCACCGAATTCCAGAAGCCTCTAGGCAAACCAGCTTAACGGAATTTGAGGACAGGCCCCCGGCCATTGCACGCACATAGAGTGACTCGGGGTAAAAGTAAAAGTGGCATATTTAAAAAATAATAATAATAATAGAAAAAAAAAAAAAAA